>JAVTVY010013059.1:0-51986 GCA_036873755.1 Hanleya hanleyi
TTGTAAGGAATGTGGAAATGAAGAAATTGGTGCTGATCAGGTTGATTTTATTTCAGTTTAGTCGAAACAAGGTCTGCTTTATTGTTATTTTATGATATGGGAAATAACACGAATAATAGACCCCGTTGTCCTCTGGGGTTTCCCCGTACTATGTGACAAGTTGTGAGAGCACGTGATATACCCAAATAAGATCTAAGGTCAAGGCTTTTCTATTGTCACCATATTTGCGAGAAGAAATCATTTGCAGAAAAAAATACCTTCAGATTGCCAGAGTGCACTCTCATGTTATCAGACCTGTCAGAGGTGGGAATTTATGAGTGCAGTAGGTACTGGTCTTTGAATTATCAAGGAATAGGAATAGGAATAGAATTTATTTGCGCTTTCAACTCAAATCACTGGCCATGCAGAGGACGCTCTTTTAGTTTACCGCTCCGCTTCAGATTTCATCCAAATTGAATCGGGCAGGTCTGAGTTGAAAAACTTCGGGTAGAAGTTGGCGGAGATAACCAAACCACTTTCCTTTTAGGAACTACCCCCGGGGGATTTGCAGTGCCAGTTTTTTTCCTCTAATTTAAACTCGGACCCAGAGTAATTCATATGTCTGTATTTGGACATCCCTGGACGTCCCATTACCCGTGACATTGTCCTGAATGATAATGGCATCCATCCCATCATCTCACAGGCAACATGGCGGCGTCGAGCTCAATGCGGAAACATGGATTCACAAATTGTAATAAAAATAATAGATTATTGCCCTCAATGACAGTAATATAGTTGGTTATATTTAAGACTCTAAGCTTTGTAATAGGGACCTACATATAAAATAAGATAAATAATCCTTTAAGTTTAATACCTCGGTGACCAGACATCTTCACATTTCAAGTTAAATACCGCACTAATGTTTCATCATTTACCTTGACCTAATTAATCAAGTACATTGTTCAAGCCGGGAAACACATGTGATGTCATAGAGCCAATCAATAGAGGAGCTTTCCAACACTGTGCAGCGAGGATTTTCTTTGATGTCTACCTGTGTGATTTGCAAATATGCCAAGTGGTGTTGTTTTGATGTTAATTTCTTTCAAATAGCCAATCAAATTTGAATTTTAAAGAGCTCATACATTGCACTTCTCTTAACATGGACCACAGGATATTTATAGAGCTATGACATCACCAAACCTGTATTCTGATCATATAATATGTTATATTCTGCCAAGGCAACACATGTGGTGTTCGACCTGGAAATTCTAAGATGTGACCAGGAGGAATGTTTACTTTTATATACTTTTGTATTTTCTTTTCCCCTTACTTTTCCCCCTTCTGGTAGACCTATGGTATGGTTTCAAAAATCTAAAAAAAAAAGTTGTTTTGCAGATTTTCCCTCCAAACCAGGTCCGATGACACCTAGTTGTAGATGCTCGTTTGGTTGCCATGGAAACCAGGGAATCGGGGATGATGGACGGTGTGACTGTGGAGGTTATCCCTACTGCGGTTGTCGAGCTGCAGAGCGACTCCCTAACAGGAAACACTATTAATGTCATAGGTAGGTTTGTTACATGGTGATCTCCCCTAATGGAAAAGCTGGTGGAGTTATTTCCCCCTGAGTACACAAGACAATTCTGTATTTTGATGGACACTGACTGTTTATTACATTAGATTAGACCATTAACCTGTTGATGTAATCCAGAACACCAGATGTGGTAGGTTATACTTGGTTACAATGGAGTGGTTATCACTAGTGCTGGACATTATTATTATTTATTCGATAGCTTCAGGTCATATCGCTGGCTCGAAAATCTGTTTCTATTTTAGTTCTTTAATGAGATTAAACATTGGGTTCCAACCCAGCCAATTTAACAATAGAAACACAGAAGACCGATGTTTTGAGCTAGCTAATGCAGAGATTATGGAAGTTTTTGTTACCATTAACATTGTAGATGAGTATATCCAGGTGTATCGATTGATCCGAAATTCGTACAGGTGCTTGAATTTCTGGAAAATGCTTGAAATTTTCACCTCCAGTTTCCAGGCAAATGGAAACCTTAAAAGTACTTGAGCATCTAGTTCAGTGACACTAGATTGCCATTTCAGGAACAAAACAGTGCTGTTAAATAATATCAACAGAGACGTAGTTTTAACTTTTACTTCACAAATTAAACTGTTCGCCACCTTCCTGGTTGCACTCTCAAGAACAAATGGTTATGTCCATCCCACCCAACACTTCACTGGTGGCAAAGAAGATGATTTTGAGGTCAAAGGGTCATGCAAAATTATGTCAAGGTCACTGCTGCCTGAATATCAGGAATTACATGTAGTTGGAAATATTGATGTCCAGGTTATAAACTCAAGTACATGTATATGTGACTGAATTTCACGTACAGTATACCTCAATCTCATGGGCATACCTCAATCTCATGGGCATACCTCAATCTCATGGGCATACCTCAATCTCATGGGCCAGGGCAATACATATGGTAATTCCCCTAATAATTCAATCACAGGAAGTTCACTTTTCAACTCTGTTTTTCAAACACAGAGAAAAAGTAACATTCCCATTCTTCATTCAAATTGAAGAAAAGCCATATAATGACAAAATGGGATACTTTGCAGCTGGTGCCATCAAGAATATTTTCAGATATATCAGCCATTTTTGCTGCACTTCCGGTGATCGAATTATTAGGGGAAGTACCGTACATGTTTTATACTATAATACGTGATTCTTAGTAACTTGTTCATGTTACTTTTGGCAGCACAAACTCCGTGACAAAAACGAGGGTGTTTGAATTTATTGTTTCTCGGGTATATTGAAAATGTTCGGTTTTCATTTTATTAGGAGGGAGAATATCACGACAGAGGAAAAATCGACCGTTTTCGAATTAAATTTGGAAGGCGAATGATCAGGGAAATTACCGTAGACAATATTGATTTGGAGTTGTCTGGCTTTCATCATGTTGTCTGGCTGTCTATTAACTTCAGTTGTCCATGTGATCCACACTTCTAAGATATACGTATTTAGACCAAACTGGGGGTAAACGGATACCGCAAAATTGAAAAACTACATGCCAATTTGTGAGATAAAAAATCAAGATTTAGGGTCACCAAAATCTTAAACAAGATGCTACCATGGGGCACCAAAAGCATACATAGGCGTGTGTATGGTCTATTTTTGAATATTTAGGACCATGGTTTTTGTGCAAATGGACAGTTCTGTTTCTGGAACAACCCGTAGTTAGGGAATATGATCATGTGATCTGACGAAAAGTGTGTGTTTCAAATTGACTTTAATAGGGTCGTGAATACTTGCGAAACTTACTGTATATTTCCATGTTCCTACCCGGGTGTGAAAAGGAATAGGACCCCACCCATCGGGCCCCGGTGTTAAAAGGAATAGGACCCTACCTGTGTGGTTTCCAGGTGTGAAAAGTAATAGGAACCAAGCATCGTGATATGACTGAAATAGTGTTGAAAGCCACATTCACTCACCCATGTCCATACCAAAATTTTAAAAAGAAATACAAGTATTAAACCTGGTCAGTGTGCTAGCATATATTGAGCTCTTGTTTTGTTGCAATTTAATTAAAATTGAATCCTATCTGCTCACCCATTTAGATATGTCGCTTGTGGGATCTAAAAGGCTTGCAGTAACATGAATGTCAATCAATCCTGAGAACACTTCATAGTGCTTTGAAGGGAACATAATGGTAGGGGCTTTTTTGTTGGCTCAGCCGTTAGACGCTACACTGGCGGGATATCTTATGATGTGGCCGCGGTCCCTCCAGTTTGGCACCATAATGCAGGGTAGAAATCCGGACTGGACCTTGGAATAAACCTTGGGTTAAGGCGGAGGCGATGACCCTATCCTCCCTCCCCGACTACAAGTAAAGTAGTTAAAATGTGATCTTGATGTCATAAGACTACTAAATATTCATGACCTGGGCGCTCTGAACACCAAATTCAATTGAAATCAATAAGGTGACAGATACGATTGGGGAGCATTGATAGGATATTAATTTATTAAGATTGGTTTTGTTGATAATTGAGTCAACAATCGTCACATCTCTCTTAATCTTAGTAGAACAGAATAGAATAGAATAGATGTTTATTTGCTAATTAAAGCACCTACATGAGGCGAACAATCAATATAATTATACATTCATAAACCATACACCCTCTCCATGATTAGAATGATTCCCACCCTCAAACAACTTTATCCAGATTTATTGCCGGTAGTACAGAAGCAAGGAAGTTAATTCATACTTAATTCTGCAGACAGGTTATCTCCCTTGGTAGGTAAAAGCTTCACTAATTTAACATCAGCTATTGACTATGTAATTCAAATACCTCATATATAGGTCAATGGCAGAACATATTCTGGCCTCTTCACATGACATAAGCCACACAAATTATTAAATGCTGATAAGGAACTAAAATTGGGTGATAACATTGTTACCCTGTCTACATGTATCATAACTAATCGACCGCACTGCGGTGGTCTAATGGTTAGAGTGTCGGCCTCGTAAGCGGTAGGTACTGGGTTCGATCCCAGGCCGGGTCATACCTAAGACTTGAAAAATGGAACTTGTTGCTTCCTCGCTTACGCTCAGCATTAAGAGGATAGAACAAGGACTGGTTCGCTCGGTGTCAGTATAATGTGACTGAGTGGGGTGTCATGTCTGCCTACGGCATGATATTTCAGTGGGACAGCACTATAAAATGGCAGCATTAGATCTGCTCTGTTACAAGTAGGTACCCCTGCCCCTGCCCCTCCCCTCCCTTCCCTTCCCTGTCGTGATATAGCTGAAAAAATGTTGAAAGCGACGTTAAACCCTATTCACTCACTCACTCACTCATAACTAATCTTTGTTCATCAGATCTGACCAGTGCAATCCAGAAGTACATGAAATTCATCTTCAATTAACTGACATGAGTCACATGTCTAGCTAGTGTATCTATCTCTTTCTATTAGAAGTTTATGAGCACTTAACTAGAACTGAGATAACGCTTTCCTGTATTTAAATTGTTCCACATGTGTAGTACATGCGAGTATGGTTCAAATGTAAACCAGTTTCTAAACAATTGATAAGTATGCTACATGTTTTCAGAGTACTTTTCATGAAAAACTTGTCTCTCTCTCATGCTTTTTAGACATTGTTCAATAGCGTTCCGTTCTGTCATATATACACTTTATTTTTTTATTCAGACCGAATTCTCTTTGTTGTTTCGTCATCGTTCTCAAGTTTTCTATTGATTTATTTTGCTCTACATGTATGGTTGGTGTGTCTTCTAGAGCATTGATGATTTTTTCCTCCCGAGTATGAATTAAGGTGGATTATTCACTCTTCCAGTCAGACCCTGATACATATAGACTTGGCGACATTTCTTCCTATTCTCCTTGTAGATTATACCCCAAGTACTTCTCTAAGTGTATAGTCACTGTGTGGCAATGCGATTTGTTCTATTGAGGAATGGGTGTCAACCGAGACTCCCAGTCATGGAGGTTAGAATTAATATCTGATAATACTGGTAGATCCTTTTTATCAGTTTCCACAAGTGGTTCTTGCACCTCTTGTTCTAATTTATTTTGATTCTCAGAAATGTCAGGTAGTTGGTTCTCAACGCTCTGGCATTTATTCTTAACCCTTTCACCAACCATTCCCTGTTGAAAGATGTACACCTTGCCAATACCCAGCCAGACCCAGGGGTGATTCGTTGAAAGGGTTAATGCCTTCTAGACCACCCTGAATACTTCGGAGACTTCTGTTGACAATCTTGATCAGAGAACAATTTAACTCGACATCATTCTTATGCTTACACTCTTAGTTGACTTGGGGCCTTCTATGGGACACTTGTCCTGAAATGCTTAATCGTCGACCTGTCGAGGTGCTGAAGTTTCTGCGATACTGATTTGTGACAGGTTAAATAAACATTCCACTTTCAGGGTCTGAAATAAGCAAATAAAAAATGATCATTTATTTTCCAAAATTTGATCAGCGTCGGCATTTCTGATCAGGCAAGGCCAAATTTTGATCAGATATGTGAGACTGCTTTCTTTCATGATTTGATCAGACATAATGTTTTAAAATAGGCAGGATGAGCAGTTTCAATCAGACAAGGTCATATTCAGATCAGACGTGTCTGATGTCTGACCACTAAATTCAGAACCAAGACAGTCCTAATGTTTGACTTTATATCTGTATCAAATTTTCCCAGATCCCATTACAGACGAGGCGCCAGTTCCAACACACCAAAGTGAAATTTGCATCTGTTTCTGAAGGAAATGGTTTGATTGGCAAAATCATTATCATGATCGCAGTACAATTGTCTATAAAATCTATTGACAAACTAACTTAGTTGGGGATAAACGGAACTATAGGGAATATAAGATTACATTTCTTAATGAGAGGTGTCAGTTCCGACCCACTATCGCCAGTTCCGATCCAGCCTCGTTTTGACATTGACCTTTGATCAAGATACAAACAAATGTAATCGCCAATATGTTAACTTTTCCCCCAAAATAGGGTCCTAGCTGGATATTTCGTTCTGCATGTCTTCATCTCATAAGTGAACATTTGGCGTTAAAGAATGCGGATTGGGGGTGATAGTGATATGGTCAGGCTGATCATATTGACAAGATATATTGGACACTGAAATAACTCCGATGGCTAATAAGACTATACTCACTCAAAAATGATGTTAAATCGATGGTACTTTTACTTATTTTACCTCTGAATAGCAGATTAAAGAGAAGAAATGCTAATCAGCACTCGAGTTACGATTTTTCGTAGTGAGCGCTGGTACGACCCAGCTTGGCCATCCATGGATGATGGCGGTTCGGAACTGGCTCTGTCAGTTGATGCCAACAATGGGGCAGGTAGCCTTTAGAGTGACACTCTAGTGAATATTCTTATGACAGATACATAGCACCATATGATTATATGTGAGAAAAAAAACTTCAAAACTTTGATCGGTAGGGCTGGCAGACGACACTGCTTTTTTTACAGATGGCGGGTCATGGTGTTTGTACTTAGACCAACGTAGTCGTGTGTATGGAGTGGGTCTGCAAAGCTATCTCCTAACAAAACCAGTGAATGCATAATATAATTTAACCATGATTGAGCGGTTGATCAACTTGCTTGAATGCACCAAATGTTTTATGATTTCGCGTCATGCATGGTTATGACAAGAAGCAATATTTTGGGAAGTGGGTCGGAAATGACACTGGGTCGGAACTGGTGACGTCAGTGTACCTTTTAATAATTCCTTGACTCCTTGTTTTCTCAGCAGATGATATTGGTGCTCAGATCTCCATACCAGAAGAATTTTGTGTACAGGAGGTTCTCATCCCAGAGGTGATTGCTGCTGAAACCATAGTCACGACAACATCCCTGACTAGGAGATCAAACAGCCATGACAAGAACAGGAGGAGTGCAAACCTGGAGGCTCTAGAAGATGGGAGCCAGTATAATGTGAGAGCTGGAATTGTTGGTGCATCATCCTTGGAAGTTTTAACTGATGGAGATGACATTGATAGTTTGAGCTCACCACCAGATAGCGCCTCTGTTTGGCCTCCATTTGAACTGGCCAAGTTTAAAACTGATATGTAAGACTTGGGCCAAAATTAAAAAGTAGTTTGTTTGTGGTAACGCGACCGACACTCTGAAAAGGGGAGCGACCCAAAATTTTTCTTTCAAAGTAAAATCCAGAAGAAATTATTGCCCTTGTCGTTGTTGTTGCAGTTGTCTTCTCATCAGAGGATCATGCGCGCCACAAACACCACCATAATGACAAAATACATTTACCAAACAGTAGTTAGTGTTGATTTGTAATGGCAAGTTATATGCAGAAGGATCGTAACTGATAAGGAGAGTTAACCTTGTTCCCACAGCCATGCACATACAGTAAGTTCGTCCTGAAGCTAAATCATATATGGTGTCTGATATATTTAGGAAAGTGCAAAGTCACCTGAGAACAATGTCTGATAAATTCCATCATATTTAAGCCATGAGGCGGAAGGAATAGTAGATGACTCAATTTGCAATGATGAACATGAATTAAATCTACTTTATCCACAGTACATTTGTCTACAGGATTCAGACAACTGTCAGTGTCATGGTTGATAATTTGTCGGTCCGCCAATACATGGGATTGCCTTCGAAAAAACCCCCAAAAAAACCTGACAAGTCTGCAGCTCATATGCTGGCTACTCCAAATGTTGGCGTCTTCAGCCAGACAGCCGAGCATGAACAGGAATCCTGCTCAATGTATTAAAAGGAACCTGAAACACTGCTTTGTGATTTGGGCAAGTCGATCTGCACATCATTGGATGCAAACAAGGAGAAAACAATTCATCAGGAAATTTTAATCGAAAAAAACATTTAATCAATAAAAAAATGAAATGCGACCAAAATATTTCGTGGGCCATTGTTACCCAAACAAACTACTTTATAATTTTTGCCTTGTACATTTACATATAGCTTGAGTAATGCAGAGATTTTTTCCCGACACCGGTCACATTTTATGTTGTTGTTGTTGCATGTACTTTTGATGATGTTATAACACAAACCTTCGAATCTCTATTGTTTCCCATATGGCAATCAAACGTGGAAGCTGCTGGACATGCTTTACACTGTTTGGAAAAGTTTCGGGATCCACCATCTTTTGCAAACTCAAGGTTGAAAAGACATAAATCTGTGGAGAAACACGCTAGTTATTTTCACTGATGGATTGGGATTTCTCATCATGTTCACTGAATTTGCCGTATATTTTGTATTGAGAAAAACTGATTTTTTTTTTATTTGGGTGCCCATATTTGGGTATTCTGGTAGCAAAACCTTCCTGGATTACTTCCTGTATGAGGTACCATCTTGGTATTGCCACATTGCTTTTTGAAATGGAAGCAACCCACCCCTTTAGATCCTGGCTACATCACTAAATAATCTTGCGCACTATAACTAGAAAATAAATGGAAAGTACTGCATGTAGTTCTGTCAGTTGTTTGGTTAACTGGGCCATAATTGACCCACAGGAAGTAGGAATCACAGAATCTGATTGGATAAATTGACCCACAGGAAGTGGGAATCACAGAATCTGATTGGATAAATTGACCCACAGCAAGTGGGAATCACAGAATCTTAATGGATAAATTGACCCACAGGAAGTGGGAATCACAGAATCTGATTGGATAAATTGACCCACAGGAAGTGGGAATCACAGAATCTGATTGGATAAATTGACCCACAGGAAGTAGGAATCACAGACTCTGATTGGATAAATTGACCCACAGGAAGTGGGAATCACAGAATCTGATTGGATAAATTGACCCACAGGAAGTAGGAATCACAGACTCTGATTGGATAAATTGACCCACAGGAAGTGGGAATCACAGAATCTGATTGGATAAATTGACCCACAGGAAATAGGAATCACAGAATCTGATTGGATAAATTGACCCACAGGAAGTAGGAATCACAGAATCTGATTGGATAATTGACCCACAGGAAGTAGGAATCACAGAATCTGATTGGATAAATTGACCCACAGGAAGTGGGAACCACAGAATCTTAATGGATAAATTGACCCACAGGAAGTGGGAATCACAGAATCTGATTGGATAAATTGACCCACAGGAAGTGGGAATCACAGAATCTGATTGGATAAATTGACCCACAGGAAGTAGGAATCACAGAATCTGATTGAATAAATTGACCCACAGTAAGTGAGCGTCACAGACTATCATTGGATAGCTGGTTTTGTGCAAGCCTTCCATTCACTATATGTATACCAGTTACAGTGACATGATGACAAAAGACCATGTATGCCAAATATTGTCAAGACATTGTGCTCGACCCCCGAGAGTGCAATATCGAGCCAATAGTTGGTTGAGCCAGTTTTTTCTGAGTGCCTATCATTTAACTGTTTAATCCAACGATCCTCCGAGCATGAGGGTAGAGCTTCACCTCTTTTGACCTAATCTGGAAAAAGGAGGTCATCTGTGGTGTATTTCAAATACACTATATGTGATATTTGAAATACATGTACACAACGGGTGACTTGTGTAGTGAATATATTACAATGGAAATTCGAGGAGTCATTGGATAAATACTATATACACATGTATATATCAAATAAATATCCATAAAAGACAGATTGCTTGACTTCATGATGATTAGCCTTGTCAATATTGCAGATTATACATGTACTTAATATATATTTATATTGTCCCATTTCCCAGTGCAGAAGACTTTGGATCCGGGGACAGTTTTGTGGCGTTGATTCCAGACACAATTCCTGAAGAGCATGTGATAGGTAACCATGGTAGCACACGACCAATGATCTCATCTCGTGATACTAACCAAATTCCGGAGGCTTCCATCCGAGAGATGACCAAACGTGAAAATGATAGACTCAAAAAGAAACAACTGCGTACAAATCCCATGTACAGGTGAGCAGTGAAAGTCTTAATGCTGAAATGTTAGCCAGTAGTGTGAGTCTTAATGCTGAAATGTTAGCCAGTAGTGTGAGTCTTAATGCTGAAATGTCAGCCAGTAGTGTGAGTCTTAATGCTGAAATGTCAGCCTGTAGTGTGAGTGTTAATGCTGAAATGTCAGCCAGTAGTGTGAGTCTTAATGCTGAAATGTCAGCCTGTAGTGCGAGTCTTAATGCTGAAATATCAGCCAGTAGTGTGAGTCTTAATGCTGAAATGTCAGCCTGTAGTGCGAGTCTTAATGCTGAAATGTTAGCCAGTAGTGTGAGTCTTAATGCTGAAATGTCAGCCAGTAGTGTGAGCCTTAATGCTGAAATGTCAGCCAGTAGTGGGAATCTTAATGCTGAAATGTAAGCCAGTAGTGTGTCTTAATGCTGAAATGTCAGCCAGTAGTGTGAGCCTTAATGCTGAAATGTCAGCCAGTAGTGTGAGTATTAATGCTGAAATGTCAGCCAGTAGTGTGAGTGTTAATGCTGAAATGTCAGCCAGTAGTGTGAGTGTTAATGCTGAAATGTCAGCCAGTAGTGTGAGTGTTGATGCTGAAATGTCCGCCAGTAGTGTGAGGCTTAATGCTGAAATGTCAGCCTGTAGTGCGAGTCTTAATGCTGAAATATCAGCCAGTAGTGGGAATCTTAATTAATGCAGAAATGTCAGCCAGTAGTGTGAGTCTTAATGCTGAAATGTTAGCCAGTAGTGTGAGCCTTAATGCTGAAATGTTAGCCAGTAGTGTGAGTCTTAATGCTGAAATGTTAGCCAGTATTGTGAGTCTTAATGCTGAAATGTTAGCCTGTAGAGTGAGTCTTAATGCTGAAATGTTAGCCAGTAGTGTGAGTCTTAATGCTGAAATGTCAGCCAGTAGTGTGAGCCTTAATGCTGAAATGTCAGCCAGTAGTGTGAGTATTAATGCTGAAATGTCAGTCAGTAGTGTGAGCCTTAATGCTGAAATATCAGCCAGTAGTGGGAATCTTAATGCTGAAATGTCAGCCAGTAGTGTGAGTCTTAATGCTGAAATGTTAGCCTGTAGTGTGAGTCTTAATGCTGAAATATTAGCCTGTAGTGTGAGTCTTAATGCTGAAATGTCAGTCAGTAGTGTGAGCCTTAATGCTGAAATATCAGCCAGTAGTGGGAATCTTAATGCTGAAATGTCAGCCAGTAGTGTGAATCTTAATGCTGAAATGTTAGCCAGTAGTGTGAGTCTTAATGCTGAAATGTTAGCCTGTAGTGTGAGTCTTAATGCTGAAATGTCAGCCAGTAGTGCGAGCCTTAATGCTGAAATGTCAGCCAGTAGTGTGAGTATTAATGCTGAAATATCAGCCAGTAGTGGGAATCTTAATGCTGAAATGTCAGCCAGTAGTGTGAGTATTAATGCTGAAATGTCAGTCAGTAGTGTGAGCCTTAATGCTGAAATGTCAGCCAGTAGTGTGAGTCTTAATGCTGAAATGTTAGCTTGTAGTGTGAGTCTTAATGCTGAAATGTTAGCCAGTAGTGTGAGTCATAATGCTGAAAAGTCAGCCAGTAGTGTGAGTCTTAATGCTGAAATGTCAGCCTAAAGTGTGAGTCTTAATGCTGAAATATCAGCCAGTAGTGTGAGTCTTAATGCTGAAATGTTAGCCAGTAGAGTGAGTGTTAATACTGAAATGTCAGCTAGTAGTGAGAGTATTAATGCTGAAATATCAGCCAGTAGTGGGAATCTTAATGCTGAAATGTCAGCCAGTAGTGTGAGTATTAATGCTGAAATGTCAGTCAGTAGTGTGAGCCTTAATGCTGAAATGTCAGCCAGTAGTGTGATTCTTAATGCTGAAATGTTAGCTTGTAGTGTGAGTCTTAATGCTGAAATGTTAGCCAGTAGTGTGAGTCTTAATGCTGAAATGTCAGCCTAAAGTGTGAGTCTTAATGCTGAAATATCAGCCAGTAGTGTGAGTCTAATGCTGAAATGTTAGCCAGTAGAGTGAGTGTTAATACTGAAATGTCAGCTAGTAGTGAGAGTCTTAATGCTGAAATGTCAGCCAGTAGTGGGAATCTTAATTACTGCAGAAATGTTAGCCAGTAGTGTGAGTCTTAATGCTGAAATGTCAGCTAGTAGTGTGAGTCTTAATGCTGAAATGTCAGCCAGTAGTGGGAATCTTAATTACTGCAGAAATGTTAGCCAGTAGTGTGTCTTAATGCTGAAATGTCAGCCTGTAGTGCGAGTCTTAATGCTGAAATGGCAGCCTGTAGTGGGAATCTTAATTACTGCAGAAATGTTAGCCAGTAGAGTGAGTGTTAAAGGGGAATGTTATCACAATTTTTGAAAGGCTAAAACCAATAAAAAGCAGTTCCCTGTGGCCTGCTTTATTTTTTAGAATTATTTTCAAAATTTTAGCGATGATGCAATATCCTGAAATACGGCTCCAAAGTGCCTGATTTTTACTCCCAGTAAATCCGCCCGGCGATTACCGTGTGACGTCACACAGTGAAGCGGCCAGAGTCAAACATGGCGGATAACACAGACAGCGGTACAAGCTCTGACACAGATTCCGATTTCAGCGTTAACCACGTTGAAGACTGTGACGTTGGAGATTATACAGGTCTTGGAACTGAATAGAATGTAGAGGCAGTAAGCGATCATGAAACTAAAGGTGAAGGAGAATCTATCGAGTCATATAGATTTGAGCCATATGTACAAGCGAATCTGGGGTCAAACTGGGTCGTCCTGATGTCCGGCCTGTTTCAAGCCGGTGGCAGGCCGTGTCAGGCTGTGGCAGGCCTGTTTAAATACACTGATTACATGCTTTATACACGAAATTACAACTATCTGTGGATCTTACAATAATATTTATACATTTCTGCTTTTATCTGGCATTTTTTTAGGCATAAATCAGTTATTATAATGCACATGATCGTAAATTTACTCTTCCGTGCTAAAAAAACTTCTAAATAATATAGCAAAAAGGAAACTAGGCCGGCTTGGCTTATTGTGGAAGTCACTATAATATATATATTCATTTAAAATCTATAGATAATTTGTTATTGTAAGAGCATACTATGTAGTTATTTACGCCTTTATTTTTATATGTGTGTGTTTATTGACATTGTATGGTTCATTATTTTTCAATTCTTACGGGACGGACAGATTGTTATACCGTGGCAGGCCGGCTTATTTACATTGCTTACGTGCTTAATTTTATTATGTGTTTGTCAATTATTGTTAGCGATTTGATGTTAAAACGATAGCTAATCCATACCTGTGGATAAGTTCTCTCAAATGAAAACAAAGTTTAAATTCCAAAGGAAGCTATTTGATGTTGAAACAATAACTAACTCACCTGTGGAGAAGCCCAGTTTATTTCTTTTGGACACCCTGTGGCTGAACGCGCAACGTTAAACCTTAATTCTCTCACTCTCCCTCTTGGACACCCTCACATAAAAAATTGTTTGCTTCACACCTTTCTGTTAGTTTCAGTTACTCTTCCGGGTGATCAATTTCAATTTATTGTATAAAAAAAAATAGAATGTATGTGCTCACAGGGAGATACAAAAAGACACCAAATAATCAGGATAAGCTGGTGCCAGAAGTGAATTTCCTATATACGGGAATAAGTTGATTAAAAGTACATTGATTATTACAGTTCAGTTAATAGCTGTAAGACGGGGCATATGATGTAGGATTCAGGATTGGCTGTTCGATCACTCCATGGGACTGATGCAAAATTTCAAGAGTGGAAGATTAAATCTTCGGTAGAGGAGACGATGGAAGCGGTGTGGGCCCAAACATCCAGGGAGATTTACAGTGCTTGTCTGCGGGAACGGTTTGTCGCTTGCCGAGTCCACGAGGTCGGTCGTCCCTGTATAACTCACGCACTCCGGCAGACTGAGGGGTTGTCTATTTTCTCTTTCTGATAAAGATTTATTTGTCTTCATCTTGGAAATAGCTTCTTTCAGTATAGGGGATATCCACACATTCTTGGCATCTCTGTTGTTGCATAGCTGTCGTCAGTCTAGTGAGCGAAATAAATGCGAGACCATTTCGTTGGCTTTCCCCACGTGTTTTGCACAAATTTCGTCGAATTTCTTCCCGATTTTTTCCCCGTTTGGCCACGAGTGCAACTTGAATCCATCTCCATTCGTGTTGCTACACCCTCCAACAACACACCGACGAGGTATGATGCCTCCAAAGTACGAGAATACAGTCGAAAAATCGAAAAATATTGGAGCAGATTTTACTTGTTTACGTATGCTAATGCTAATGCTATGGCGGACTGGTTCACTCTGTGACGTCATGGGTCAAAGGTCACCGCTTTGACAGGCTCGTGGTAGGAACGCGTTTAAATCGCCAAATTTACCGTTTTGAAGTTCGGAGATCGGGGGGAAAACTATATAGTCGATTTCTTATAGTATCAAGGTATATATTAACGTTTACATAGGTCCGGCGATAACATTCCCCTTTAATGCTGAAATGTCAGCTAGTAGTGTGAGTCTTATGCTGGAATGTCAGCCAGTAGTGGGAATCTTAATTACTGCAGAAATGTTAGCCAGTAGTGTGAGTCTTAATGCTGAAATGTCAGCCTGTAGTGGGAATCTTAATTGCTGCAGAGACAGCCAGTAGTGTGAGTCTTAATGCTGAAATGTTAGCCAGTAGTGTGAGTCTTAATGCTGAAATGTTAACCAGTAGTGTGAGTCTTAATGCTGAAATGTCAGCCAGTAGTGGGAATCTTAATTACTGCAGAAATGTTAGCCAGTAGTGTGAGTCTTAATGCTGAAATGTCAGCCAGTAGTGTGAGTCTTAATGCTGAAATGTTAACCAGTAGTGTGAGTCTTAATGCTGAAATGTCAGCCAGTAGTGTGAGTCTTAATGCTGAAATGTTAACCAGTAGTGTGAGTCTTAATGCTGAAATGTCAGCCAGTAGTGGGAATCTTAATTACTGCAGAAATGTTAGCCAGTAGTGTGAGTCTTAATGCTGAAATGTCAGCCAGTAGTGGGAGTCTTAATGCTGAAATGTTAACCAGTAGTGTGAGTCTTAATGCTGAAATGTCAGCCAGTAGTGTGAGTCTTAATGCTGAAATGTCAGCCAGTAGTGGGAATCTTACGTGTAATTACTGCAGAAATGTCAGCCAGTAGTGTGAGTCTTGATGTTGAAATGTCAGCCAGTAGTGTGAGTCTTAATGCTGAAATGTCAGCCAGTAGTGTGAGTCTTAATGCTGAAATGTCAGCCAGTAGTGGGAATCTTACGTGTAATTACTGCAGAAATGTCAGCCAGTAGTGTGAGTCTTGATGTTGAAATGTTAACCAGTAGTGTGAGTCTTAATGCTGAAATGTCAGCCAGTAGTGTGAGTCTTAATGCTGAAATGTTAGCCTGTAGTGTGAGTCTTAATGCTGAAATGTCAGCCAGTAGTGCGAGCCTTAATGCTGAAATGTCAGCCAGTAGTGTGAGTATTAATGCTGAAATATCAGCCAGTAGTGGGAATCTTAATGCTGAAATGTCAGCCAGTAGTGTGAGTATTAATGCTGAAATGTCAGTCAGTAGTGTGAGCCTTAATGCTGAAATGTCAGCCAGTAGTGTGAGTCTTAATGCTGAAATGTTAGCTTGTAGTGTGAGTCTTAATGCTGAAATGTTAGCCAGTAGTGTGAGTCATAATGCTGAAAAGTCAGCCAGTAGTGTGAGTCTTAATGCTGAAATGTCAGCCTAAAGTGTGAGTCTTAATGCTGAAATATCAGCCAGTAGTGTGAGTCTTAATGCTGAAATGTCAGCTAGTAGTGTGAGTCTTAATGCTGAAATGTTAGCCAGTAGAGTGAGTGTTAATACTGAAATGTCAGCTAGTAGTGAGAGTATTAATGCTGAAATATCAGCCAGTAGTGGGAATCTTAATGCTGAAATGTCAGCCAGTAGTGTGAGTATTAATGCTGAAATGTCAGTCAGTAGTGTGAGCCTTAATGCTGAGATGTCAGCCAGTAGTGTGATTCTTAATGCTGAAATGTTAGCTTGTAGTGTGAGTCTTAATGCTGAAATGTTAGCCAGTAGTGTGAGTCTTAATGCTGAAATGTCAGCCAGTAGTGTGAGTCTTAATGCTGAAATGTCAGCCTAAAGTGTGAGTCTTAATGCTGAAATATCAGCCAGTAGTGTGAGTCTTAATGCTGAAATGTTAGCCAGTAGAGTGAGTGTTAATACTGAAATGTCAGCTAGTAGTGAGTCTTAATGCTGAAATGTCAGCCAGTAGTGGGAATCTTAATTACTGCAGAAATGTTAGCCAGTAGTGTGAGTCTTAATGCTGAAATGTCAGCTAGTAGTGTGTGTCTTAATGCTGAAATGTCAGCCAGTAGTGGGAATCTTAATTACTGCAGAAATGTTAGCCAGTAGTGTGAGTCTTAATGCTGAAATGTCAGCCTGTAGTGCGAGTCTTAATGCTGAAATGCCAGCCTGTAGTGGGAATCTTAATTACTGCAGAAATGTTAGCCAGTAGAGTGAGTGTTAAAGGGGAATGTTATCACAATTTTTGAAAGGCTAAAACCAATAAAAAGCAGTTCCCTGTGGCCTGCTTTATTTTTTAGAATTATTTTCAAAATTTTAGCGATGATGCAATATCCTGAAATACGGCTCCAAAGTGCCTGATTTTTACTCCCAGTAAATCCGCCCGGCGATTACCGTGTGACGTCACACAGTGAAGCGGCCAGAGTCAAACATGGCGGATAACACAGACAGCGGTACAAGCTCTGACACAGATTCCGATTTCAGCGTTAACCACGTTGAAGACTGTGACGTTGGAGATTATACAGGTCTTGGAACTGAATAGAATGTAGAGGCAGTAAGCGATCATGAAACTAAAGGAGAAGGAGAATCTATCGAGTCATATAGATTTGAGCCATATGTACAAGCGAATCTGGGGTCAAACTGGGTCGTCCTGATGTCAGGCCTGTTTCAAGCCTGTAGCAGGCCGTGTCAGGCTGTGGCAGGCCGGTTTAAATACACTGATTACATGCTTTATACACGAAATTACAACTATCTGTGGATCTTACAATAATATTTATACATTTCTGCTTTTATCTGGCATTTTTTTGGGGCATAAATCAGTTATTATAATGCACAGGATCGTAAATTTACTCTTCCGTGCTAAAAAAACTTCTAAATAATATAGCAAAAAGGAAACTAGGCCGGCTTGGCTTATTGTGGATGTCACGATAATATATATATTCATTTAAAATCTACAGATAATTTGTTATTGTAAGAGCATACTATGTAGTTATTTACGCCTTTATTTTGATATGTGTGTGTTTATTGACATTGTATGGTTCATTATTTTTCAATTCTTACGGGACGGACAGATTGTTATACCGTGGCAGGCCGGCTTATTTACATTGCTTACGTGCTTAATTTTATTATGTGTTTGTCAATTATTGTTAGCGATTTGATGCTAAAACGAGAGCTAATCCATACCTGTGGATAAGTTCTCTCAAATGAAAACAAAGTTTAAATTCCAAAGGAAGCTATTTGATGTTGAAACAATAACTAACTCACCTGTGGAGAAGCCCAGTTTATTTCTTTTGGACACCCTGTGGCTGAACGCACAACGTTAAACCTTAATTCTCTCACTCTCCCTCTTGGACACCCTCACATAAAAAATTGTTTGCTTCACACCTTTCTGTTAGTTTCAGTTACTCTTCCGGGTGATCAATTTCAATTTATTGTATCAAAAAAAATAGAATGCATGTGCTCACATGGAGATACAAAAAGACACCAAATAATCAGGATAAGCTGGTGCCAGAAGTGAATTTCCTATATACGGGAATAAGTTGATTAAAAGTACATTGATTATTACAGTTCAGTTAATAGCTGTAAGACGGGGCATATGATGTAGGATTCAGGATTGGCTGTTCGATCACTCCGTGGGACTGATGCAAAATTTCAAGAGTGGAAGATTAAATCTTCGGTAGAGGAGACGATGGAAGCGGTGTGGGCCCAAACATCCAGGGAGATTTACAGTGCTTGTCTGCGGGAACGGTTTGTCGCTTGCCGAGTCCACGAGGTCGGTCGTCCCTGTATAACTCACGCACTCCGGCAGACTGAGGGGTTGTCTATTTTCTCTTTCTGATAAAGATTTATTTGTCTTGATCTTGGAAATAGCTTCTATCAGTATAGGGGGATATCCACACATTCTTGCCATCTCTGTTGTTGCATAGCTGTCGTCAGTCTAGTGATCGAAATAAATGCGAGACCATTTCGTTGGCTTTCCCCACGTGTTTTGCACAGATTTCGTCGAATTTCTCCCCGATTTTTTTCCCCGTTTGGCCACGAGTGCAACTTGAATCCATCTCCATTCGTGTTGCTACACCCTCCAACAACACACCGACGAGGTATGATGCCTCCAAAGTACGAGAATACAGTCGAAAAATCGAAAAATATTGGAGCAGATTTGACTTGTTTACGTATGCTAATGCTAATGCTATGGCGGACTGGTTCACTCTGTGACGTCATGGGTCAAAGGTCACCGCTTTGACCGGCTCGTGGTAGGAACGCGTTTAAATCGCCAAATTTACCGTTTTGAAGTTCGGAGATCGGGGGGAAAACTATATAGTCGATTTCTTATAGTATCAAGGTATATATTAACGTTTACATAGGTCCGGCGATAACATTCCCCTTTAATGCTGAAATGTCAGCTAGTAGTGTGAGTCTTAATGCTGAAATGTCAGCCTGTAGTGCGAGTCTTATGCTGGAATGTCAGCCAGTAGTGGGAATCTTAATTACTGCAGAAATGTTAGCCAGTAGTGTGAGTCTTAATGCTGAAATGTCAGCCTGTAGTGGGAATCTTAATTGCTGCAGAGACAGCCAGTAGTGTGAGTCTTAATGCTGAAATGTTAGCCAGTAGTGTGAGTCTTAATGCTGAAATGTTAACCAGTAGTGTGAGTCTTAATGCTGAAAATGTCAGCCAGTAGTGGGAATCTTAATTACTGCAGAAATGTTAGCCAGTAGTGTGAGTCTTAATGCTGAAATGTCAGCCAGTAGTGTGAGTCTTAATGCTGAAATGTTAACCAGTAGTGTGAGTCTTAATGCTGAAATGTCAGCCAGTAGTGTGAGTCTTAATGCTGAAATGTTAACCAGTAGTGTGAGTCTTAATGCTGAAATGTCAGCCAGTAGTGGGAATCTTAATTACTGCAGAAATGTTAGCCAGTAGTGTGAGTCTTAATGCTGAAATGTCAGCCAGTAGTGGGAGTCTTAATGCTGAAATGTTAACCAGTAGTGTGAGTCTTAATGCTGAAATGTCAGCCAGTAGTGTGAGTCTTAATGCTGAAATGTCAGCCAGTAGTGGGAATCTTACGTGTAATTACTGCAGAAATGTCAGCCAGTAGTGTGAGTCTTGATGTTGAAATGTCAGCCAGTAGTGTGAGTCTTAATGCTGAAATGTCAGCCAGTAGTGTGAGTCTTAATGCTGAAATGTCAGCCAGTAGTGGGAATCTTACGTGTAATTACTGCAGAAATGTCAGCCAGTAGTGTGAGTCTTGATGTTGAAATGTTAACCAGTAGTGTGAGTCTTAATGCTGAAATGTCAGCCAGTAGTGTGAGTCTTAATGCTGAAATGTTAGCCTGTAGTGTGAGTCTTAATGCTGAAATGTCAGCCAGTAGTGCGAGCCTTAATGCTGAAATGTCAGCCAGTAGTGTGAGTATTAATGCTGAAATATCAGCCAGTAGTGGGAATCTTAATGCTGAAATGTCAGCCAGTAGTGTGAGTATTAATGCTGAAATGTCAGTCAGTAGTGTGAGCCTTAATGCTGAAATGTCAGCCAGTAGTGTGAGTCTTAATGCTGAAATGTTAGCTTGTAGTGTGAGTCTTAATGCTGAAATGTTAGCCAGTAGTGTGAGTCATAATGCTGAAAAGTCAGCCAGTAGTGTGAGTCTTAATGCTGAAATGTCAGCCTAAAGTGTGAGTCTTAATGCTGAAATATCAGCCAGTAGTGTGAGTCTTAATGCTGAAATGTCAGCTAGTAGTGTGAGTCTTAATGCTGAAATGTTAGCCAGTAGAGTGAGTGTTAATACTGAAATGTCAGCTAGTAGTGAGAGTATTAATGCTGAAATATCAGCCAGTAGTGGGAATCTTAATGCTGAAATGTCAGCCAGTAGTGTGAGTATTAATGCTGAAATGTCAGTCAGTAGTGTGAGCCTTAATGCTGAGATGTCAGCCAGTAGTGTGATTCTTAATGCTGAAATGTTAGCTTGTAGTGTGAGTCTTAATGCTGAAATGTTAGCCAGTAGTGTGAGTCTTAATGCTGAAATGTCAGCCAGTAGTGTGAGTCTTAATGCTGAAATGTCAGCCTAAAGTGTGAGTCTTAATGCTGAAATATCAGCCAGTAGTGTGAGTCTTAATGCTGAAATGTTAGCCAGTAGAGTGAGTGTTAATACTGAAATGTCAGCTAGTAGTGAGTCTTAATGCTGAAATGTCAGCCAGTAGTGGGAATCTTAATTACTGCAGAAATGTTAGCCAGTAGTGTGAGTCTTAATGCTGAAATGTCAGCTAGTAGTGTGAGTCTTAATGCTGAAATGTCAGCCAGTAGTGGGAATCTTAATTACTGCAGAAATGTTAGCCAGTAGTGTGAGTCTTAATGCTGAAATGTCAGCCTGTAGTGCGAGTCTTAATGCTGAAATGCCAGCCTGTAGTGGGAATCTTAATTACTGCAGAAATGTTAGCCAGTAGAGTGAGTGTTAAAGGGGAATGTTATCACAATTTTTGAAAGGCTAAAACCAATAAAAAGCAGTTCCCTGTGGCCTGCTTTATTTTTTAGAATTATTTTCAAAATTTTAGCGATGATGCAATATCCTGAAATACGGCTCCAAAGTGCCTGATTTTTACTCCCAGTAAATCCGCCCGGCGATTACCGTGTGACGTCACACAGTGAAGCGGCCAGAGTCAAACATGGCGGATAACACAGACAGCGGTACAAGCTCTGACACAGATTCCGATTTCAGCGTTAACCACGTTGAAGACTGTGACGTTGGAGATTATACAGGGCTTGGAACTGAATAGAATGTAGAGGCAGTAAGCGATCATGAAACTAAAGGAGAAGGAGAATCTATCGAGTCATATAGATTTGAGCCATATGTACAAGCGAATCTGGGGTCAAACTGGGTCGTCCTGATGTCAGGCCTGTTTCAAGCCTGTAGCAGGCCGTGTCAGGCTGTGGCAGGCCGGTTTAAATACACTGATTACATGCTTTATACACGAAATTACAACTATCTGTGGATCTTACAATAATATTTATACATTTCTGCTTTTATCTGGCATTTTTTTGGGGCATAAATCAGTTATTATAATGCACAGGATCGTAAATTTACTCTTCCGTGCTAAAAAAACTTCTAAATAATATAGCAAAAAGGAAACTAGGCCGGCTTGGCTTATTGTGGATGTCACGATAATATATATATTCATTTAAAATCTACAGATAATTTGTTATTGTAAGAGCATACTATGTAGTTATTTACGCCTTTATTTTGATATGTGTGTGTTTATTGACATTGTATGGTTCATTATTTTTCAATTCTTACGGGACGGACAGATTGTTATACCGTGGCAGGCCGGCTTATTTACATTGCTTACGTGCTTAATTTTATTATGTGTTTGTCAATTATTGTTAGCGATTTGATGCTAAAACGAGAGCTAATCCATACCTGTGGATAAGTTCTCTCAAATGAAAACAAAGTTTAAATTCCAAAGGAAGCTATTTGATGTTGAAACAATAACTAACTCACTGTGGAGAAGCCCAGTTTATTTCTTTTGGACACCCTGTGGCTGAACGCACAACGTTAAACCTTAATTCTCTCACTCTCCCTCTTGGACACCCTCACATAAAAAATTGTTTGCTTCACACCTTTCTGTTAGTTTCAGTTACTCTTCCGGGTGATCAATTTCAATTTATTGTATCAAAAAAAAATAGAATGCATGTGCTCACATGGAGATACAAAAAGACACCAAATAATCAGGATAAGCTGGTGCCAGAAGTGAATTTCCTATATACGGGAATAAGTTGATTAAAAGTACATTGATTATTACAGTTCAGTTAATAGCTGTAAGACGGGGCATATGATGTAGGATTCAGGATTGGCTGTTCGATCACTCCGTGGGACTGATGCAAAATTTCAAGAGTGGAAGATTAAATCTTCGGTAGAGGAGACGATGGAAGCGGTGTGGGCCCAAACATCCAGGGAGATTTACAGTGCTTGTCTGCGGGAACGGTTTGTCGCTTGCCGAGTCCACGAGGTCGGTCGTCCCTGTATAACTCACGCACTCCGGCAGACTGAGGGGTTGTCTATTTTCTCTTTCTGATAAAGATTTATTTGTCTTGATCTTGGAAATAGCTTCTATCAGTATAGGGGGATATCCACACATTCTTGCCATCTCTGTTGTTGCATAGCTGTCGTCAGTCTAGTGATCGAAATAAATGCGAGACCATTTCGTTGGCTTTCCCCACGTGTTTTGCACAGATTTCGTCGAATTTCTCCCCGATTTTTTTCCCCGTTTGGCCACGAGTGCAACTTGAATCCATCTCCATTCGTGTTGCTACACCCTCCAACAACACACCGACGAGGTATGATGCCTCCAAAGTACGAGAATACAGTCGAAAAATCGAAAAATATTGGAGCAGATTTGACTTGTTTACGTATGCTAATGCTAATGCTATGGCGGACTGGTTCACTCTGTGACGTCATGGGTCAAAGGTCACCGCTTTGACCGGCTCGTGGTAGGAACGCGTTTAAATCGCCAAATTTACCGTTTTGAAGTTCGGAGATCGGGGGGAAAACTATATAGTCGATTTCTTATAGTATCAAGGTATATATTAACGTTTACATAGGTCCGGCGATAACATTCCCCTTTAATGCTGAAATGTCAGCTAGTAGTGTGAGTCTTAATGCTGAAATGTCAGCCTGTAGTGCGAGTCTTATGCTGGAATGTCAGCCAGTAGTGGGAATCTTAATTACTGCAGAAATGTTAGCCAGTAGTGTGAGTCTTAATGCTGAAATGTCAGCCTGTAGTGGGAATCTTAATTGCTGCAGAGACAGCCAGTAGTGTGAGTCTTAATGCTGAAATGTTAGCCAGTAGTGTGAGTCTTAATGCTGAAATGTTAACCAGTAGTGTGAGTCTTAATGCTGAAATGTCAGCCAGTAGTGTCTTACTGCAGAAATGTTAGCCAGTAGTGTGAGTCTTAATGCTGAAATGTCAGCCAGTAGTGGGAGTCTTAATGCTGAAATGTTAACCAGTAGTGTGAGTCTTAATGCTGAAATGTCAGCCAGTAGTGGGAGTCTTAATGCTGAAATGTTAACCAGTAGTGTGAGTCTTAATGCTGAAATGTCAGCCAGTAGTGTGAGTCTTGATGTTGAAATGTCAGCCAGTAGTGTGAGTCTTAATGCTGAAATGTCAGCCAGTAGTGTGAGTCTTAATGCTGAAATGTCAGCCAGTAGTGGGAATCTTACGTGTAATTACTGCAGAAATGTCAGCCAGTAGTGGGAGTCTTGATGTTGAAATGTTAACCAGTAGTGTGAGTCTTAATGCTGAAATGTCAGCCAGTAGTGGGAATCTTACGTGTAATTACTGCAGAAATGTCAGCCAGTAGTGGGAGTCTTGATGTTGAAATTTCAGTCAGTGGTGGAAGTTAGTCTTAATGCTGACATTTGGAGGGGGATTTTTCTAGCTGCATGTCTGCTTTCTCCACATTATGGCCTGCTTCTAGTTGTTTTTGCATTACTTATATTATCCAATCAACACCTCAGTATTTATTAGGCTTCTGACGAAAGTCGGAAGACTTCTTATTATTGTTCGGATTATTATTATTATTCTCCCTGATTTTGTGGGTGCTAAATCTCAGCAATCGTCAGGCCGATCATGCTCAAACTTCACACACATATTAGACATGTGAAGATCTAGTGCATATTGAAAATTGGTTGTGATTGGTCACAGGGTTTAGCGGCCATCTTGGATTTACTCCGTTTTAAAAAAAATCTTCTAAACCCTACTCCTCTGGAACCAGTAAAGCAATCAAGACGAAATTTGGTACACAAAATCAATGGATCAGGGTCTCTCAATTTTCTGTTTGAAAAGTTGCCTCGGAAAACAAAATGGCCGCCAGCGACCAATCAAAATGGCCGAATTTTCAAGTAATGGATTTGGACGGGAAAAGTGACGAAATATATGTTACATAATACGGTGATCACGAATATGCAAACATTTTGCTCCTAGGTCACGTGGTTTGGCCGCCATCTTGAATTTTGTCAAAAACGGAAGACATGTTTAGAGAGCTGTAACTCCTGAACCGTTGGAGATACGGGCTTCTAATTTGTTGCATTTTATTCTCCATGAGCTGCTCTTTCACAAATAAGCCATTCATTTTTACCCCTCGGCCAACTTTGGCCTAGGGGTATTGTCGTCATCATGTACGGCTGTCCGTACGTACGTCCGTCCGTCCGTTACCGCGATATCTACAGAACCGTTTCATGCATGGCAACCAAACTTGTTACATCTATTTATCTTCACGTAAATCAGAAGCCTATCGAAAATGAGTCATCTCGGACAATATTATGCAGAGTTATGCCCCTTTTTACAAATAAAAATCCATTTATGATTTGTTATTGTGATAATTTCCTAACTGTTCCATATACAACATCCTAACGTGATACAGTTGTTTCTCTTGACCTGAACTAGATGCCTATCAAAAATGAGTCGTGTCAGAAAGTATTTTGCAGAGTTATGCCCCTTGTCTAATAAAATCCGTTACCGCGATATCTACAGAACCGTGTCATGCATGGCAACCAAACTTGTTACATCTATTTATCTTCACGTAAATCAGAAGCCTATCGAAAATGAGTCATCTCGGACAATATTTTGCAGAGTTATGCCCCTTTTTACAAATAAAAATCCATTTATGATTTGTTATTGTGATAATTTCATAACTGTTCCATATACAACATCCTCACGTGATACAGTTGTTTCTCTTGACCTGAACTAGATGCCTATCGAAAATGAGTCGTGTCAGAAAGTGTTTTGCAGAGTTATGCCCCTTGTCTAATAAAATCCGTTACCGCGATATCTACAGAACCGTTTCATGCATGGCAACCAAACTTGTTACATCTATTTATCTTCACGTAAATCAGAAGCCTATCGAAAATGAGTCATCTCGGACAATATTTTGCAGAGTTATGCCCTTTTTTACAAATAAAAATCCATTTATGATTTGTTATTGTGATAATTTCATAACTGTTCCATATACAACATCCTCACGTGATACAGTTGTTTCTCGTGACCTGAACTAGATGCCTATCGAAAATGAGTCGTGTCAGAAAGTATTTTGCAGAGTTATGCCCCTTGTCTAATAAAATCCGTTACCGCGATATCTACAGAACCGTTTCATGCATGGCAACCAAACTTGTTACATCTATTTATCTTCACGTAAATCAGAAGCCTATCGAAAATGAGTCATCACGGACAATATTTTGCTGAGTTATGCCCCTTTTTACAAATAAAAATCCATTTATGATTTATTGTGATAATTTCAGAACCGTTCCATATACAACATCCTAACGTGATACAGTTGTTTCTCTTGACCTGAACTAGATGCCTATCGAAAATGAGTCGTGTCAGAAAGTATTTTGCAGAGTTATGCCCCTTGTCTAATAAAATCCACTAATTCCTATGTTAAGTTTGCATATAATTTCTATATCATGTTTGCATACTATCACATTTATTTATTGATTGGATGACTGATTTATTGATTTATTCTCTTACACAATGCGAAGAATGCCTGCAAATCTGTTTTGAAAATGACACTAGATGCCTATCAAAAATGAGTCGTGTCAGAAAGTATGCCCCTTGTCTAACAAAATCCACTAATTCCTGTGTTAAGTTTGCATATTATTTCTATATCATGTTAGTATAGTATCACATATATTTATTGATTGGATGACTGATTTATTGATTTATTTTCTTAGACAATGCAAAGAATGCTTGCAAATCTGTTTTGAAAATGACATACATGTGCCATTTAGTATACATGTACTGTATTTATCTAGCCATGTGTACTGTTGTTTTGGTGCGACATCGATACAGCTCTTTCAATTTATTCCAGAAACAAATTAATTTAAGGGGAAGAAAACTTTTCTTTTTTTTCAAAGAAAGTACACTTACAATACCAGAGGTAAATATTTCTTCCCACAAGCCAATCAATTGGTAGACACACCCTTACATTATAATAGCTGGGGTTCAGAGCCGAGGGGTTTCGATAGCGCAGCTTCATGTTTCATAGCTCTAATAGTCTTGCCGCTATAGAGCAATCAATGTTGTCATATTTTCAAATAAAATCCAAAAATCCCATAATTTGAGAAGTAATTTTGTTCAATATTACACAAACGGCGAGTCAGATTATTCTTAGTTTTGGCGTACATACTCCTTGTATTACTGATATGATGACAGTGAAATTACAGCATGATCGTTCTAATGGTTTCGGAGGTATGGTAGAACGTCAAATTTGAGTAGGTCTCAGCATGTGGATGAAACTATACTTCACAAAAGCAGACTGTGAGAGGCGCTATCTCCGGGCGACCAATTTCCAAGCTCAACTTTCTTCATTCAAGTCTTTGTCTGGACTCCAGGGACCGTTTTCTGTACCAATTTCAACGTACTAACATTTTGATTTCGATGAAGGAGCCGTCTAGGACGCAAATGAAGGCCAGAAACGTGTTTCCCACGTGCCGCTGACCAAGAAAAAGTATTTTTTGAAGCTCTAAACCCATTTCTGGATTTTTGGCATGTTGCCAACAGTGGAGTAAATGAGCCTGCACGTTCCACGGGGTGGCTAGACGGCTGTTAAACGCGCACCACAAGTATCTGCGCATGAAATATGGCTATCGCAATTGCAAAGACAGCCTAGATATGGAAGCCATCATAACTGCTTGCAGTTCTAGTTTCTATCTATTTTTGTCAAGCAATGATATTTTTGGAGAAAGATCCACTAGAACCATACTCAAAGTTGGAGCCATATTTCTGGTTTTCATAACATATACAGGAAAAAAACAACGTTTTCTGTTGATAAATACACGGATGATGTGTGAAAACCTGAAAAAATGTGCTGATGTGGCAGTTTCGAATATGATTTGAGTTGATCTTTCAATGTCAGCCATGTTATTTAGATCTAGAAGTTGAAACACTGCCAGTTCACACTCCAAATATAGATTTAACATGGCTCTTTCTATTGTCTGAATATATTCCATTCTGTGCCATACCTTCACAGGGTTATCTCCCATTACAACATTGATTTAACCCTGCCTTCAGCTACTTTAATATGTAGTCTCCAACCCAAGCATCTTTGTGAATGTTACCAGCCAATAAGTTTTCATCACACATAACAAATACATGTGTGAAGATATTTCATTTTGCACCCATGCAAAGTTTAGATTCTTTGAAAAACATGAACATAGATTCACTATTCGCGATATTCACTTCCGGTCACGAATACTTAGGGAACTTACCGTATCATTTTTTACCCCTCAGCCTTAAGCACTTCGCTACCTTGCCGATGTGCAAGGTCAGGTTATTCATGCCTTGGCTGCTCTGAGTAATGACCATTTTCCTGTGCAGCAACAATTTCTGCACTGTCTGTTTGGCCCTTTGATGGCCCTTTGTATGGCCCTTTACCTGCCTGGCAACAATTTATTGTCCGGTTCATATCTGGGTTGCTATTGGATGGACAACTATAGCAATGGTCATGGAAGATGCTTAGTACCATGCAGATGCGCACTATCAGGTTTTATAGGTGTTTCGATGATTTTTGTTCATTCAGTCACTCAAGAATTTCTTGTGCACTCCATATTTCAGTTACTATTTGATGGACAACTGTCTTTGAAAATTGCATGGAACATACTTAGTATATTGCAGATGTGCATGGCACATTTACATGATTTAATTGCCTCATCCTAATCTTTAGTTCGACAGTTGGTTCACTTCATACATGTCCGCCAATATGTATTGCATTAGGGTAGGACTTAGTACTTCTTAAAAACAACTTTGGAACTTACTTGCTTCATGCTTAGTACATTGTGGATATGCACTGAATGTCCAAACTCAGAGTTAATGTTATTTTTTCTCAACCTTTAAGGCCCATTTCCACAGCACGCGTCACGACAACCACAACTGCAAACCACAATGTTTTGCAGTTTGGCGCATTTCCACAGCATGCGTTATGACAGCGACACTCTCGCCATTCCAGCCATTCAATGGAAGGGATTCCCCTCAACGTAGCCGGGCTAACGATTTCTATCCCCTCCGATTGGTCGATAGTTCAGCAACAACGCGTTGAAATAGCCCTGGTTCTAATTTTGTCGCGCGCCAAAAATGTGGTTCTGATGTCGCCGCGACTGACGCGTGCTGTGAGTACTACATCATTGAATAACATGATGTCTATTTTTCGGATGTGGTTGTCGCTGCGAAAACGTGTGCTGTGGAAATGGGCCTTTACATGACATGCCCAAGTCGTACGTCTATATTGGAATGTTTGGAACTTATTAGGCACAGGCTAATACATGTACCTCTGCAAAGGGTGATTCAAAGTTCAAAATCCTCATTTTTCATTCAACTGTGTATACAAATAATGCTTTTGAGGCTTAGGGGTCAATGCACTGGTTAGGTGCTACAGATACCTCATGTGTTTTTGTTGACTGCAAGGAGTTTTCTCTAATTATTCAATAATTTATTGTGGAATTATTTATAGCTGTTTGAAACTGCATGAAATAAGAGGTGGAGAATTCGGTTTGCTTTAATTTGTGTGGCTACTTTCATAAATCTGCTAATCTCTAAGTTTTCTTATGTGTCAAAGGCTACACACTTTGCTTAGGCCTCCTTCACCCCACCATCTGAAGAATGCCATGGCATTTTCTCGACTGGGTTACTGTCAGGGTTCCCTGAGGTTTCTCGACTGGGTTACTGTCAGGGTTCCCTGAGGTTTCTCGACTGGGTTACTGTCAGGGTTCCCTGAGGTTTCTCGACTGGGTTACTGTCGGGGTTCCCTGAGGTTTCTCGACTGGGTTACTGTCAGGGTTCCCTGAGGTTTCTCGAATGGGTTACTGTCAGGGTTCCCCGAGGTTTCTCGACTGGGTTACTGTCAGGGTTCCCTGAGGTTTCTCGAATGGGTTACTGTCAGGGTTCCCCGAGGTTTCTCGACTGGGTTACTGTCAGGGTTCCCTGAGGTTTCTCGACTGGGTTACTGTCAGGGTTCCCCGAGGTTTCTCGACTGGGTTACTGTCAGGGTTCCACGGAGATTTCTCGACTGGGTTACTGTCAGGGTTCCCTGAGGTTTCTCGACTGGGTTACTGTCAGGGTCCCCCGAGGTTTCTCGACTGGGTTACTGTCAGGGTTCCCTGAGATTTCTCGACTGGGTTACTGTCAGGGTTCCCTGAGGTTTCTCGACTGGGTTACTGTCAGGGTTCCCTGAGGTTTCTCGACTGGGTTACTGTCGGGGTTCCCTGAGGTTTCTCGACTGGGTTACTGTCAGGGTTCCCTGAGGTTTCTCGACTGGGTTACTGTCGGGGTTCCCTGAGGTTTCTCGACTGGGTACTGTCAGGGTTCCCCGAGGTTTCTCGACTGGGTTACTGTCAGGGTTCTCTGAGATTTCTCGACTGGGTTACTGTCAGGGTTCCCTGAGGTTTCTCGACTGGGTTACTGTCAGGGTTCCCCGAGGTTTCTCGACTGGGTTACTGTCAGGGTTCCCTGAGATTTCTCGACTGGGTTACTGTCAGGGTTCCCTGAGGTTGACATCTTCATTCTTTTTTTTCCAGAGAAAAAGAGAAAGAAAAAGCAAAAGTGAGAATGAAGCTTAGACGGCAAGATCCGGTGTATCGTGATATTGAACGGCAGCGAGACAAACAACGCAGAAAAGCAGCACGTCAGAGGAACCACCTGTCACGTGCCAAAGAAAAAGAAAGGGACAAGGAACATAAGAGATCACAGCGAGTGTCGTCGAAGGGCATTATATTAACTATGCCTGAGTTAGAGGACACATATGTGGTGGTGGACAGTTTATTGATGGACAAAAATGAATCGTTGGATGTAACGTGACCTCGTCTAATGCTATTCACTGTGTGTATTGTACGAGTTCTCCCCGGGGGTGTATATAACCACAGAATCATGTTCGTAGATTATGCAACAGTGCCCCCAGTATCACAAGTGCACAGTACATTCTGAAACGGTTTACCTCACACCAGCTTAATTCTGAGCCTCACATTTATTTATTGCTTATAGACAATTATGAGGGGAAAACATGACAACAGGAGGAATTTGTGACTCGTCCATGCTCTGATCCTCTGATCATTCCAGCAGTTTGCACAGTGACAAGTCTGAATCATCTGCGCTGATTTTCAAAGCATTGCAAAATAAAGACAGAAATGCTTACATGCTTACATAGTACTGTAGGTAAGGACTTTCAGTTCTGTGAAACTTGTCAGTGACAAAATTGTCTCCCTTTATTAATTAAATCAGGATTCATATGGTAATTCTTCTATGAATCGATCAACGAAAGTGATATTCGAGATGGTGAAACAGAGGGGTGATCCAGTTATTGCAAATGATTGCAGAGTGGCAAATTCCGGAAGTCGGTTTATTCAACGAATGAATCAGCAAGTGTCCAGTTTCCAACACTGGCAGCTTTTAAAAGTTGCAAAGTTTGTGAAGAGCATATTGAACTGAATTATCCCGTTATCCCTCGGACAACTCTGGTTGAACAAAGTCTTTGTAAACAAGGGCGCATTAATAGCTTGAGTGTGATCATTTGTTTTTGCAAACGGGATGCACTGAAAATTGAGGGTGATTGAATTATTACAACTTCTGATCATATTTTTCTCCTAAAATCGTGGGTGATCGATTTCTGATAGGGTAATCGACTGAGACACTGTAGACACCACGGAACATCCTCCCCACAGTGCATGCTCCATTTCACAGGCTCATATATCATCCCTGCCTTCAATAGCGGAAGTTGACCTTTACTACGTTGCTATGGGGAAATCCACGTATACTCACGGTTCAGTTTAAATCCGGCCAAAGAACCCCTTCAGTTTTGCACATGAGCGAACTACTTTTCATATGCTCTGTCCAGATATACAGGAAAAATAATCTCCAGATAATTCTTTTTAACGCTAGGTCAACAGAGGTATTATGCAGACTTGAAAAGTGATCAAAATGTTCGGCAAACATCTATTTTACTATATATGATGTCACTTCCGGCGATGTGCGCATGGCATGGAATCATGTCCAAAATCTGACTGGGGTATTATTAGACCCCCAGCGAGGTGATTGACCACTCTCAATGGTGTGGTTCACTATTCATTTTACAAAGCCAGAAATCTGTGGGTTTGTCCCTAAAATATTTCTAGAATCTTGTTGGCCTCAATCTTGCTCTGACACTTCATTTTTCTGAAAATTCCTCCAACGCAAGCTTCATCTGAGCACAGGACTATATATAGTGTTCCCTTCATGGATTGTCTATATAAATTCCATTGACTGTTTATTGGGAATCAACATTATGATCGGCAATTGAAATTAATGTATACTCGAGTCACATTTCAGTCATCATCCAAACGCATGGCACGATCATACGTAGAAACTTCTGCTCGTAGCCATGCGGTAACGGGTGCTATCTGCGTGTAATAGGGCGTTTCCCAAATGGTCACATCCGACTGGTCCCGTTACATCCGACATCGGTGCAATCACATTCATAGAATGAAGACACACCTCCAGAAAGCGATCGATTGAAACGATCCCATGGTGGGCCTCGAAGTGCCCCCATCACAAAATAAAAAGCATATCATTTTCCTGCGGTCTGTCGCCGATTTATTTTTTTTTCAAATATGTTAGGCCGTTTGTAATATGATTTAACAAAGAAGCATGCTCCACTAGAGTCAGAAATAAAATAGCTAATTCGCACAACTTCGTTTTGGTCTCGCATAGACTCCCCCAGTCTTGCGCCTCGTGAAACTGACATCTCTGCACGTCTGAGAAATATTTGAATACAGATAATTTCATTGGCTCGTTTAAATGGGCCGACATTTGACCTCATGCTTTGGGAACAACTTTCGAACTCGATTATCTCCCTCTAGATAGATCACGCCGTGTGAAATACATGCCGAATCACAGCGGAAATCTAAGGGTAGTGTTAAGTGACAGGGGCCGCGGAGCAGGGGGGGCTTCAGCCCCCCCACTTTTTGGAGCTGTAATGTTATAAGCCCTATCTAGGGGCGACTTCAGCCCCCCCCCACTTTATGGTCGAGATAGGGGTCAGCCCCCCCACTTTTGAATATGCTCCGCGGCGCCTGAGTGAAACGTGAAATGCCCTTAGCAAGCTAAGATGCATATCAGTGTTTTTCTGGAATGTTGTAAATATATAACATATGCATTGAGTTGAATTGTCTCCCTTGCTTTACTCAGTCTCTATGATTGTAGCAAAACCTGAACTATTCCTGATGATATCCTGAAAATATCGAGAATCATGAATGTTTGGTTTTGTAGGAATGCAGAATGTATGACAAATACAAAAAAGAAAATAAAGTGAAGAGGAAGAGTTGTGTCCCTTATATTATTTTAGCAAGAGTTACATCCCTTAGTCTGAACATCTGCTAACAGAGACGATTTGTACCTTGCCCCCAGACTTGCGGATATCACATGCGGCTAGCCAGCGCGCCTCATCCAGGCTGTGATTAGCTTATAGTGCCCATGCAGCCGTATTATTTGTTGAACTTTTCCCAGCAATTTGCACATGTTGTTCGAGCATTGTTTACCTGTACAAAAATTACGGATTAGAGATAGGTTTAAACCTAGGTTAGGTTTGTGTTAGACATGTACAAAAATATGTTTGCTGTCAGCTGTTTCCATGGCTAAGGGGTAAGATGGCAAGGCTTTGGTGTAAGACCTCCCATTGAAAAGGTAATATCCTGGACAAAAGATTGACAATACAACTTGCAGCAGATCCTTTGTCAATTATATTTCGTGAGTCTTGCACCAAATCGTTGCCGGTAAGATGCCCAACTATAGAGCAAAGAAGGGCGGGTTTGATCTCCATCGGTGCCAGTCCGTTATTTTCAGACAGGTTTCCTCTAGCTGGTAACCAGTAATACTGATGTAACACTAATTAGTGCTAATTACCATCTCTAATTAGACATAATCACGCTTAGAGAAATTGTCAGATTTCAGTCCTGAAGAAGAATGTTTACTGCTCTCTTATGCCCGAAGGCTAAAGGCACATTACATATTAAAACACAAGAAGACACAAGTTGAACAGATACATAAAAACAGTAAACATCATCTGGCAAAGGGGATCACACCTATTTGGACTCTTGACAATCTTACCACGAAAGTGTCATCCTAAAAATATTTGCATATAAATTTGGACTAGGACTACTTGCTATCAAAGTTGGAAGGGGTGACAACTGGATCCAAGTTGGTAAACCATTACAAACGTGCAAAGAAACTTTAGATGCTGCCATCACAGAGACTGAATGCTACAAGTATGATGCTCTATTTAGCATGCCAGCGAATCAGTCACCAGGGTGTGATGGACTTAGCGTCGAATTTTTCCAAGCATGTTGGGGGAGCATTAAAGAATTGCTGATGCAGTCTATCCAGTCATCGATGAATTCTGGTTTATTAAGTCTTTCCCAGAGAAGAGGTATAATAACGCTGATAGAAAAACCTGGGAAAAATCTCAAATTTATAGATAATTGGAGACCGATATCTCTACTCAGTGTAGATTATAAAATAATTGCTAAAGCTTTAGCCAATCGGATTAAGCTATTTCTAGGAAATTTGATCCACTACACCCAAACAGGATTCTTAAAGGGTCGATTTATTGGAGATAATATTCGTTTTATTTTGGATTTGCTAGAAAATGGAAATTATTCGAATAACTGCACTGTTATAAATCCCACCGTAAATTCACAGTTAAATGTACTGGCAGAAAAGGTGCCAGTACATTCAACTAAAATTACGTTGCACCGTATTTTACAATTACAGCTTTTTGACAGGCTTTGAACTGTAAAATGTTGCGCAGCATTTTATAATTACCGTTTAATGACAGGCATTCAACTGTAAAATTCCGGCTGCCCTGTAATTTACAATTTTCGTTTTTTTAACATTCTTCAAATTATACAATTACGTGGCCCCCTTGTCCACAATTATCGGTTCCGAGTTAGGTAGGTCACTGGGAGGCCGAAATGGCCATTGCCCATGAATTCGCGTAGTTCAGCTCTTGGTGTTTACAAAGCAATCACCACAAGTTTCGTTAATAATGACGAAGGAATCTGTGAAATTATTACACGAATGTTGGAACTCAACTCGAACCGTACTGTAGACCGAAAATTAAAGTTAGCCGCTGCGTCCGTTCCAGCGCTATGGATGCTGTATCGTACAACGCAGGTGTAGGAAGTTTCCTGCAACTCAGCGTTTCGTGTGCAAAGATATCAACCTCCTTTCAGAGAAAACAAGAAGTTTATGTTACGTGTGTGCGCAGTTCACCCATTCCAGTTGATGTCAACTGAAATATCAGTTTAATTTACAGATTAATGTGTTTACGATTAAATGTACTGTAAACTCCAACATACATTTACTGTGAAATAACGGTAATTTATAACAGTGTGGTTACTCTCATTGGACCTGGAAAAGGCATTTGATTCCGTTGAATGGTTGTATTTGGAATATACAGTAAGCAAGTTTAATGTTGGGCCTGTATTCAGAAAGTATATATTTACTTTGTATAATCAATCCAGTAGCTGTGTAGTCAATAAAAGTAAATCCACGAATTGGTTTAACCTCCACAGAGGAACTAGGCAAGGGTGTCCATTATCTCCATACATTTTTCTCCTATGTGTTGAATTAACAACGAAATCCGCAAGGATAACAGTATAAAAGGAATATATGTGGACAACGAAGAAGTTAAGGGGGTGTTTTATGCCGACGATTCTAATCTAACTCTGAAGGATATCAGCTCAGTTAATAATACAATTGAAAAATACAAATCGTTGGAAGACGTAACAGGACTTCGTCTAAACCTACAAAAGTCTAAGCTGTTCTCATTTGCCAGAAGAAAAAACAAACACATTAAAGTACCTGGTTTGCTCATTTGTCTGAATCCAATAAAAATTCTCGGAATAACACTTGAACGCAACAGGGCAGTATTAAACAAAAATTTAGATACAACCATTGGAAAGGTTAAGAAAAAATTCAAAATTTGGTCATCGAGGATTTTAACAATTTTCGGAAGGTCTTTGCTTGCCAAAGGAGAGGGCATCTGAAGACTTACATATCTTGCTTCTGTGTTGCCAATTCCAAAACCATATTGTCACCAGATAAACAAAGAAATGTTTCAGTTTATCTGGAACTACCGTCGGGAAAAAAATCAAACGAAAACTTCTATGTGCTGACATAACTAACGGGGGTCTGAACTGCCGAGATTTCTCGGATCACAACAAAGCTTTAAAACTTGCATGGCTCTCGAGATATTTTACAGAGAAGTTGTCCGCGTGGAAGCTAGGTGCAAATGAAATATTCAGAAATTTAGGGGGGTTTGGCTTTGTATTAAGTTGCAATTACGAAACGTCTAAGCTTAATCAGCATATTCCAGACTTTTACAAAGAAATACTGTCAGCCTGGTCCGAGATAAGAGAGATCGCTGATGTAGATCCATATAATGAAGTGCTGTGGAATAACAGAAATATCTTGTCACGTTCTAAGTCACTATACAGTAAAACGTGGCATCAAGTGGGCATCAACTTTGTCAGGGATATATATGACTCCTGGGGGAGATTACTCTCTTTGTCTGACTTGGAGAAAAAATATTTGTTTTTGTGCAATCCAAAAGATTACTATATGACTGTAAGAGCCGTAATGTCGAATATTGGCTCTAACATCTACCACAGGTATGCCCCAATCGCAGAGATCAATGGTACAGCTCCAATAAAAGGGTTTTCCCTGGAAAACACCAAACTAAACTGTAAATTTTGGTACAGTCAACTAAAAGCAAAACAGAAAGTTGAATTCGATTATGGCAAATGGACAATCGTTGACAAAAGCAATGCGACCAGGGTATGGCATCTTCAAAATAACCTGCCATTAGAAAACAAAATTAAAGAGCTTCAGTACAAATTACTACACAATATCATTCCTTGTAATCGATACCTGTTTTATCGCTTGAAACTTAAGAATCAGGGGGACTTGAGAGATTTTGACATTTTGTTTGTCAGGTTGAAATTTTCAAAAAGGCACTCAATTATCAAGGGTGCATTATTTCATCTCAGAAAGATAGGAAACACAATTAAACACAAGAAAATATGACTATTTCTTTGAAGTAATTCGAAAAAATGACTTCCAAAATTTCAAAAATGTCAAGTCCTAATTCCAGTTCCGCATGCGATATTTGTGGTATGGAAGACACCATTGAACATTATTTTATACCCTGCCCGCAAAACGATCGGTTTTGGTTAGACGTCAGCAATTTTTTATATTTGTATATAGGTTCTGACATTCGATCTATGACCTCGACAATACTCTATGGCTACTTGGGTAAAATCAAAAATAATCAGCTCATAAATTATATTTTGCTGCAAGCAAAGTTTTTCATTTACAAATGTCGAGTAACGAAAAAGACCCCCGTCTATTCGGTTTTCAACAAAATATTGAGAAATAACACATTGGTTCTATCTAAAGTATACAAAGATAACAAAGTAACACTTCACCTGAATGAAATGTTCCATTATCCTGTTAATAATAACAGTATAATATAAAATGTCTATGGACGTATACTATATGGACTCGTGTGCCTTTGTAGTTTGTCCTTGTCTCGCACTGGGTATATGGGTTGGAGAGACTTGGGGAGTGTGGGGTGGCGGGGGGGGTACTTATTGAAATAGCCCTGGCGAGCGCCCCAGGTTGAATGTCTCTCGTTCAGATTTGACATGTTTAATATGCATTTCAATACAAAATTGTTCTTTGAGCAATATTTGACACGACTTTATTATAAGCTATTCTGGTGAAAAAAAACCTGGCTGATTATGTAACTCCTCCCTTTTGTGTACTTCGCTTTGATTAACATATAAAGCGTACGATACTTTCTCGCAACATTTTGACAACAATTCAATAACTTTGTTCCGTGTGCGGCAAAGCAGTTTAGCAATATGTAGCAATGTACGCGTTACAAAGTTGCCTAAATTCTAAACAATGTACTGAAAAATAACTATTTTATAAGTCACGCCCAGTAATCTAATGCCCTCCCTTTGTCAAATCTATATGCCAATATTGGAACGCCCATTTCTGTCTAGTCCGCAGTGAACACTTGATTGACAGATAGAGTGCGAAACGCTTTCGCAACACGCCAGTTATATTATGTACGCGGTGAGGAGGGGGCGGGGGAGAGAGTGACGGTGTATTTTATTTACTGTCAAACATTTTTGATCATGTTCATCTCTGAATGCATATTAAACCCATCTCATGTTTGCACATTTTTCAAACCACGCCCTGTCTACTCCATGACCACGTGGACCTGTAAGGGCAATTCTATGTAAATACGTGGTCACTGATACTGAATAAATGCCCAGTGGTACGTCCAGGGCTTAACTGGAAACAAAAAAAAAACGTGCAAAGCATTCATGGATGAATTTGGCTGTTGTATTTATTATAGGTTGAGTTGTGGACGACATTAACATAATAAGGCCCGAAATGTTTGCACCAATAGAAGCCCTTGTAATAAAGGGACGGATAGATCTGAACAAAACTTCCCGTTCAGTTACAAATCTAGAACATTCTAACAGGAAATGAGTCTCATTCTCGATAACTTGACAAAACGTACATAAACAGTTCTCCCTGGGGATCCCATGATATCGCCCTTTTTCTATTTGAAGCTTATGGGCGCTAATCCTTAACTGAAACATCGTGTTTCAGACACGATGTTTCTTATTTTCGATTGAGACTACTGAATCTTCGGCTTGGGAATTCGTTTTTAGGCCGCAGTATGTTTCCATTTTGCTAAAGGTTGACAGTTTGTCATACCATAAAGTGGAAAACTTAGAAAACAGAACCTTTTTAATGTAATTAAGTGTCGGTTTTCGTAATTTGCAGCTTTGATTTTCCCAGAGGTGATAGCAACCAACCTCAGTACGCCTTTGATATAGTAAATCCAGTTTTTACATTCCTTGGTGGTTTATAATGTGTACAAAATAATTCACACTATTGGCAAAAAGCTTAACAGGGTACCTCCCTAATTCACCCATTACAGCAAAATTTACCGATGTAGAGTGTACGCCAAGTACTCGTTTACAGTACTGGTAATGGACCGATTCGCTTGCATTGACCCTGTCCAACAGACTCTATATAACATTCAGATGTGCAGATTTATGGATATACACCTCAGCACCATATAATAGTACAGGCTGGATATGGCAATCAAATAATCTACCAGCTAAAGTGATATTTAGTTCTGTAGGGTTACAAGTATTTCTCATAGAGAATAATGCTTTCTTTGTTCTACAGGCAAGATTTTCAGTGCCACAGTTGAATTGGCCATTACTGTGTAATATAATACCAAGATATTTGTATTTATTTACACATTCGATCTGGTGACCTCCCTAAAACCAGGGGTATCTCTATCTTAGATATCCCTGGTACGTTTGGGTACTGTATCATGTTCAACGAACACAGCTGAAAAGCAACATCCTGCATATATTGACCAATCAGATCGCTTGCTTACCGCGACCATGGTGGCCTGCCAAGAGATTCGAAAACACCATAGCTTGTAGGATACCTGGTGGCAAATGAACACGCACATTTCCAACAACCATCAACATTAATAATTATAACGGAAAGATAGTTTAAACCAAAATCTATTTGAAGAAAAAATAGACCTGTTCACCTACCATCAAACATTCAACAACCCAGGTGAATGAATAGGAAACACTGAAACTCACAGTCCGCTATATCACTGTTAGTGTATTCGACCTCACCTACCCACTGAAGCTGAAATAACGCACGGATTTCTATGAAATTTCACTGACCCATCCATTAATTTTTTTTTGCTCCTATCTGCAGAACGAAAAACAATTGAGAGCTGACATTCTGTGATGTGAAATGTGACAGCATATAGTTATTCCAATTGGTATTAATTGTGCAACCCTGTTGGCTGACCTATATCTGTTCTCTTATGACTATATGCAGGCGTTTTCAGAAACCGATCCATTTAAAACCCGTTACTTCTCATTCACCAAACGCTATATAGACGAACTTCTCGCTGTGGATAATTGCTATATAAATGACGCAGTGAAGGATATATATCCATCTTCACTGGATTTGGAGTAAACTACAGATAGCCCTACATGCACATCATATTTAGATCTATATCTCTGTAAATATGAATCGTGCCTTCTCTCTCGTCGACTTTATGACAAAAGAGATGATTACAATTTTGACATCGTAAACTATCCCTTTCTGGACAGTATATTCCCGTGGGACCTACAAATGGCGTATACCTATCTCGCCTAGTAGCATTTGCTAGATCCTGTGTTAAATGTGGCGATTTTAATTAACGTCACAAAACATTGTTGCAGAAACTTATAAACAGGGCTATACCACCAAGCGCCTGCACTCAGTTTCTCAAATTTGGCGATACATAACGCATGCTGACAGCAAAATACGATCATAGCGGGCAAGATCTATGGTGTTACGTCTCGTAACTTGTGTCTAATTCCGCTTAACTCGGGGCTAGGGGCCGTATGAACCCATGTACTTCAAGATCCTCACGGTGCTCATATGAATAGTCACAAAGCGTGACTGAGATACATCATCCTCTAGATGACGACTTTACAACGAATATTATGGATTAAGAATACTGATCAGCGATACGGATTTGATATTTTTGGAACATCATGATGTCTTGCCGGCATCATTGAAAACTGTTAACCTCTCTCTGTTAACCTCTCTCTTGCAGGAAATTTTGAACTTTTAAATTGGAGTTAAAGTTTATCTGTATAGATAGCTCTTCAACTTTTCGGTTGGGAGCGTATGTGAGATGATTGACTTTTATTTGAATCCTGCTTCTTATTTGATTATAATAATGCTTTATTAAATGAGAGCAATGATTATATATGTCTTTATTAAACAAGAGCAATGATTTATGCATGTTAGTTATATCACATAAAGCGGTTTATACTTGGTGTAAGAACGCACAAGACAAAGCCTACAATAGCCTGTCTGAGCTCAACAATGCGTCTAGACGTGACCCTTTTCAGCTGCACAAAAGCCTCAACAAAAGCCTCAACAATGCGTTCTTACACCAAGTATCGACCCATAAAGCATTGTGGTATAATCGCATATTCATGTATCTGTATATTTAATGTAAAAGTAGCATTTCTGCATGGCTGTATCTTTACGTATATCATATATTGCTGGATGTTAGCCTATGTAATCGTATACATCGTATGTTCAAGAAGGTACGGTAATTAATCTGTTTATTTGGGTCATGAACTCACGGATAGGCTATTGTCTCTCATATCATTTTAAGAAACTGATATTGTGAACTATATCCAAGTTAAATGTAACGGTATATGATCTGCTCATTTAGGTCGGGACTGTAGGCTACACGTTTCGAATCCAAGTCATTGGCCATGTTGAATGTATGTAGGGGGCGTGTACCACATCATATGTTACTGTCCATGTTAACGGTGAATGGATTGTGTAGAGATTTTGCCTCTTTGTTTCAAGTTGTAATTGATCTGTTTTTGTTATTCATGTCCTGAACTGTGGATGATCTCCTTTAAAGGTCAAGTCAGAAATGGATACTTTAGGTTATCAGATCTTTAAATTTGCTATGGAAAATTACTGTCTTTATTTTCGCGGAAAGTAATAAGAAAATTGGGACTTGATTTTATTTGAATGCAAACGTGGCAGGTCATCCCACAGGGTCAGTCAGATTAAATGAAAATTCTCCAGAGTTGTATAAAACTTGGCAAGAGTGATTTATCAGTTAGACTTATAGATCTTTGTCTCCAAGAACAAGAAGTTTGATTTTCATCTTCTTGAACTGAGGGTGTGGCCAACCCATTGAGTGACGACGCTAGCCCGTAACAACATAAAAATACCCATTAAAATTTCTCAATATGTGTAAAACTTTTCAACATTTGTATAAAATTTTTGAACATATGTTAAATAGTTAATTTATTTTACATATGTGTAAAACTTTTCCACATATGCCTAGCTTATTCCTGGTAGAGTTAATAAACAACGCGTATGTTTTCTCCTTCTCTTCGTTTATATAGCTGACTATATAGTGTTAGCCGATTCAAATCTCATCCGGTTCCTGGGTTTCCGCAGTGTACGAGTCGACACAGCTCACCAATTACCAATATACGAGTTGTCAGAGCCTTTCCATCATAGCTCTCTAGATTTGTATCTAATATCGCTTATGTCGGTGCTAGGTGTCATCGGAGTTGCCACATGAACAGGTACAATAAAAGCGTACCTGAGATACAACACATATCACGAATCGTTAGATTCATGTTATGTGCTTTAGAATATGTTAACCACCTCTTCCCACTTCCCTTATATGTGTTGTAATTTATATTATGGAATCTATTATGGGCTAACATTGCGGCTTCCTCTTTCGAATACCCTTTGTGTTGAAACTTGTTGTCTGTGACCCTCAACGTCTCACCCATCTTGGAGTCCATACTTTCTTTGAACAAATCCTTTCATAGCCTCGAGGGAGGGAGGGAATTTGGCTTAATGTCACACTCAAGTGTGTTTCACTCATATGGTGACAGTCAGTTTGGTTGGTGGAGGAAGTCGGAGTACCTGGAGAGAACCACCGCTCTTCGGCAAGTAACTGACAAACTTTCACACATGGACCAACTGGGCTCGAACCCGTGCCGGTTCAGCAGTGTGAGGCAAGCGGTCACCAGCGAAGCGCCTTAGACCACTCGGCCACCGAGGGCCCCCCATAGCCTCGAGTTCACATTACGTTCATTCCCTTGTACGGGTTTGGGTTGATCCTTCACGGTTGGGTGATATTCCGGGACTGATGGTATGAAGAGGACCAGCTGTTTGGGGGCGCGGTTGCTGCTGCTGGACGGGTGCTGCCAGGTATGGACTCGGTGGTTGGTGTAGGGGTATATGACGTTGAGCTGATCCCTCGCCAGGTAACAAGTGGGTCGTCAGTCGGTGATCTTCGGGGGTATGGGCTTTTAAATCTAAGAACAGATAGCCGTACGGACGACTTGTCGCCCCTTGGAACGCCTGCATGAAATGGTCGACTACCAAACACACGGATTTGTGCTCTGTCGATGGAATTGGAGAACAACAAAAAGTATTGGCAGTTCAAGGCAATATCTCTGGACGGGACCCTTTGGTGGATAGGTCCGCGATTTTCGAATTGTCCTTGGCCGCACTCATCAGGTCATCTAGCACTATCACGTTGGTCTGCTCGGGGTCGAAGTAATATGCTTGATCGATATCGTGAGGAATTCCTGGGACGAAACCCACATTCTGTAATCGCGTAGTTTCGTACGAGGGCTGCCATTGGCTATAATTACAAGCATACACCATGCATACACCTGGGGTTGCCACACCTTCTTCTAAGAACTTCATCACCCAGGACGTCTTTCCACATGCCGTAGGGCCGCTCACCGTCATCGTATAGGGATGCTCTAATACTCTCGTGTGTGACGTAGGTGTTGGTCGTTCTTCGCGCGTACTTTGAATTTGCGCGTTATCGGGACTCAATTCCGTGAGATGGCTTCGCTGTATAGGATTATTATGTATGGAAAGCAAATATCTACGTAGATTAAATGGCGTGGAAAATGACTTCGAACACAAGTGACATGCGTAAACCATGGCTTTCGTCTCCACGGACACCAGGGGTATAATGAAGCTTTCACAGATGCATGTCGTGTTTATATGCAAGAGCTCGGAGCTCGGGCATGGGACAGTTGGGTGTTTGGAGCTCGGACCTCGGGGACGGGGCAGTCGGGAGCTCGGAGTTCGGGGATGGGGCAGTTGGGCGTTTGGAGCTCCGAGCTCGGGGGGTGAGGCAGGCGGGAGCTCAGAGCTCGGGGCCCCAAAATTGTTGCATTCTATACTACGGCCAAACTGCGCACGCGCGAAATGATAAAAACGGACGAGACACCCATCCCGTTGGATGGACCCTCACGTATGCTTCACATTGATACCTCACTCGGCCCAATGGGATCAATATTGACTCACCTAGACCCCAAAACGTCTATTTCTATACACTTTGTCTACTGCGCATGCGCAGAATGACGTCAGTTCCACATCCCAGCCATCCCATCGGATGCTCCCTCACGAGTGCTTCACATTGATACCTCCCACGGCCCAATCGCACCAATAGTGGCCCAGATCGACCCCAAAATGTCTATTTCCATACACTTTGTCTACTGCGCATGTGCAGGATGACGTCAGTTTCACGTTTCACCCATCTCGTCGGATGCTGCTTTATGTATGGTTTACATTGATACCTCACTCGACTCCATCGGACCAATAGTGGCCCCTCTCGGCCCAAAAACGTCTATTTCCGTACACTTTGTCTACTGCGCATGCACAGAATGACGTCAGTTTCACGTTTCACCCATCTCGTTGGATGCTGCTTTATGTATGCTTTACATTGATACCTCACTCGACTCTATCGGACCAATAGTGGCCCCTCTCGGGCCCAAAACGTCTATTTCCATACCCTTTGTCTACTGCGCATGCGCAGAATGACGCCAGTTCCACGTCAAAGCCATCCTGTCGGATGCCCCCCCACGTATGCTTCACATTGATACCTCCCTCGGCCCAATCGGACCACTAGGGGCCCTCTCGGCCCTGAAACGTCTATTTCCATACACTTTGTCTACTGGGCATGCGCAGAATTAAGTCAGTTCGACGTCACACCCATTCCGTCGGATGCTCCTCCAAGTATGCTTCACAATGATACCTCACTCTACCCCATCGGACCTCTAGGGGTCCCACTAAGCATGCGCACAATGACTTTTTCAAAAAATTTCAACCAATGGCTTCGAGACCCCATTCATTGTGTTTTACGTGGTGAGACGTGAAAAACAAGATCCCACAACTCATACTGCAATGAGCATGTGTGGGTCCATTAGGTTCAACATTGTCCAGTGCGCCAGTATGGACCGAATAGTGATCGGCCCTGTGGTAGATATATATAGGTTATTTTCAACCTTGGTTTGTAGCATATGACTCGTGGTGTAATGGATAACGTATCTGCCTCTAGATAAAGCGACCCGGGTTCAGTTCCCACTAGGACCCTTTACCTTCTGCCACTGTATGGAGAAACTGAGGGTTCCCCACTTGCCAGTTAACATGGGCAAATAAATAGCTATATTATCGGGGATCCTGTACATTCCAATGATGCTTCGGAAGGGTAGGGTTATATATTCTCCCGGAGAGGACCGAGATTGCCGGAGATGACCAGACATTATATTCCCGGACATTGCCGAAGATGACCGGATATTCCCGGAGATTGCCGACATAAAGTTGATCCAGGGTCAGATAACTCTGTTGAGTAAAGAGTATCTAGGCGCGTATTGACCTTTGTCCTCTGAGTGCACTCTATCTCATGATGCATCACTTCCGGTCACAGGACCGGAAGTGACCGTTGATTACTGCGCTGCAACTTCCGGTCACGTCACCGAAAGCAGTGGTCAAAGGTTACTTCCGGTCAAGTGACCAGAAGTGATGCATCATAGGATAGAGTGCACTCAGATGTCAAAGGTCAATGCGCTCCCAGGTGGGCTTTGTATACTACTCCCGGTTATACTGGATGATATAATCCCGTATTACCCCGCATGGGCGACGTATAACGAAATTACCATATCTCAGAACCTTCCTTGGTTGATTACTCTTATTTTGTAGACTTTCCTGTGACCATATTAGGAGATTAAACGAATGTTTTCTTACATTCAGCGTCATTGTCTGGGAGGGCGGGGCTAGATTACATGAGTGAATGGAGGTCGTGAGGAAATTCACTATACTATGATACTACCATCTTTGTTGTCTTAATTTGATGTTATTAGACGAATGGTCTGTTTTCCCTCAGGTTTACTAAATTATCAAATCTCGCGCGATTTCCCGAGAAGCTTGCCACTGGATGTTGAAGTAAGGCGGCTCGAAAAAGTAGATCTCCAGAGAGGTTGATAAAAATGATTTTCTGCAATGAAACAGTTGAATTAAATTTTTTGTATGCTAAATATCACCATATTTCACTGAATTATGATGCTTCTTTGATGTTTATACATGTTATGGACGATATTATCGACATGCCTATTTGGGCGTAGGAATATTATTGACATGTGATGGCTCACCTTGTTTGAAAAAGAAACACGCTCTGTCACATTTTTAAATGTGTGAAATCGAAGCGCTAATTCGATTTCTTTGTCTGACTGTATATTTGCGGAAAATTTGAATTTGATATCTGCTATAGTTTATTTTCTATTGAATTATCTTTATTTCGTTGTGAAGTCTAAGGTAAAATGACGCGATTTCAGCGGTGATTTGTTTACACGTGCAGAGTCGAAAATGAATTTTCGGCCACGTGCTTCCATCGAAATGGATAATTTTGTTCGTAAGTTCTTCAAAACTTATTTGAGTCATTTTATTTATCCTTTTCCTGGCCCGTTATAGTATTTATTTTCTGAAAGTCGCTTCGCCAAATTCTTTGTCATATCATTTCATTTTTGATTTACAAAGGTCCAGAAAAGCAGAAATACATTTTTTTTGTCATTTCATGTCTCCTGGTATCAAGGCGTCATAAAATTTGGTCATCATAATTGGAAATTTAGACTTGGCAAAATTTTTCGAAAATCTCAAAGATCCTGACTATCCTTAAACATAAATTCTTGTCGGATGATACATGTTCATGGGTCTCCCACTGCCACTGGACACGATGCCGTTTAGTTAAATTTTCACTTTCTCTTTTATTTTTTAATATTCACCCTATTTACATTATATGCTATCCTTTTTTCTGAGCGTAAAAATTTTGTCCCGAGAATTTAATATATATCTCACAATGCATGTGCCAATGACTTTTGTATATTTATAGTTGTTTTATACTTGTTGTGTTTGTATATATTGTTAGTGGGAGCCACGTTTATATGTGTTCTTCACCTGTGTGGCCTTCCTGAAGTTTGTCAAAGTGAAATAAATAATAAAAGAGAAAAAAAAAAAAAAGATACTGTCAAAGAGTTCAGCAATGCTACAAATAGCCATTCAAATAGTCCAATATTACCCAGCTATTTAAATCCCATCAACGGAGACAATGGATTAAGTTTAACATTGCTTCGATTCACAATCACATCATTTTAAATTATTTAGTGAGTTCAACTAACACACCCAACAGTATAAATAGTTGTGGACCTGGAGAAGAAGATCTTAGAAAGTTAGGGCGTAAATTTAAGATGGCCGCCAAATGGTAACATCAGTCAGAAAATTGTACTTGGTATTAAGGCCTAGAGGCTATCACGTATATTCCTGTGAAATAGTTAAGCGATCGGACAGATATGAAATTCCATGGCAAGGGAAATCAAGTTCAAGACACCCGGTTCCATGAGTTCAGAGGTGTCCATAATTAATCCCAATTTCGCATGGTCGTCCCTATAATAGAGAGTACTAGCAAATAGTTTATTACTTAATTAACGGTGTCGGTCACTGTAAAGGTAATAATTGGCAGGAGTTCAATATTGATGAATTATAAACTGCCTGGGCGGAAAGAGTTAATAGCAGCGGTTGGTGTGTAATGAAGAACATAATGGAATACACGGGATGTTGCTTTATTTATGTACGGCGAAGAATATTAAGTAACACCAGGGCTGTTTAAAGGGCTGTTACTCAAATGATCTCCCGTAAGGAATTCTCAAAGGAAATTGCTGTGAAAGTATAGGCATACTGTGAAAGTAGGCATACTGTGAAAGAAGGCATGATACTGTGAAAGAAGGCATACTGTGAAAGAAGGCATACTGCATGGTATTATGACCTATTGAATGATGCATAGAGGCACCAATATTAAAGGATGTGTGAGAATATCCATAAACATAACCATATTATTGGCGTGTTCTGACCCGACAATCATCTGTCTACAGTGGTAATTCCAAACACTATATACACTGGTCGCCTCGGCCTCCGCTCCCTTCAATCCTCCAGCTCTTGAATTCCCCAAGCAGATAAAGCTGCGTTTTCCCCGCCTCTTGCTCGCGTCAGTCCATCTCCAGCCCTTGTATACCAGCTACCAGCCAGAGACCCTGTGCATGGACAGAAGGAAACATGGCTGGACGGACGGAGAGCCCGTTTAATAGTAGAGATTCCATTAAATGCATAGTATGGCAGACGTGAGCTATGAAAGACAAACATACGAACTTATCAGATTATGGGGCTGGGGAGATGACAACATGCAAAGATAACTGAGACAAATGTAAAGGTATACAATAGTGTATTCAACTTACAATAGTGTATTCAACATACAATAGTGTATTCAACATACAATAGTGTATTCAACATACAATAGTGTATTCAACATATAGGCACATATATTCACATGAGATAATTACTCTTTGTTGTGACATTAGCGGTTGAGATGTACACTGTTAACCGTTAATGTCACAAGTACGGCAAAGAGAAATTGCAATAGCAACTACTAATGACACAACTGTCGTAATTGTGTCATTATTCGTCGAATCTGTATGCAGTCGCCAGCTAATGTCGCAATTGCGGTTGACTTTCGCTGGTGACCTGAAAACTGCTAATGACATAGTTGCTACAGACCGTTGTCAAGAGCTGACGACAATCCAACCAGTATTAGACAAACAAAGACTGAGTAAAACATCGCCTTCTTGTTCTCAACTTTGCAGACGAAACACACTCTATTGTGCACACTATACATGGGGCACACGTGTGGTTCCCGGGTGTGAAAAGGAACAGGACCCCACCCGTGTGGTTTTCGGGTGTGAAAAAGAATAAGAACGAAGCGCCCCAATATGACTGAAAAGGGGTTGAGAGCGACGTTAAATCAAATTCACCAAATTCGGTGGGTGATATATTAAATGTTGAGTGCATGGGGAGGATGAGTGATTTAATCATGAGTGTTCACGGTGATACCTGGTAAAAGTTACCACTAGAATCGGTCCGATAAGAGAGAATGAGGGGGGCTTGACAGATGGAAATGTTATGTCATATACTTCTGCATTTATGGGAAAAGAAGAGTATAAAGTTGTGTAGAATGTGGAGAAGGTATATTATTGTTTAATAAGAATGTGGGGATTACAAAGTGTCAATGTGACAACGTTAAGAGGGATCATGCAGAGGGCGAACTGGGGGGAAACGGGTTACACGGCGTGTTCGCACGACCAGTGCCCATCGCGGTGCGATGGAGTGCCCAAGTACATCCATCCATCCACTCACTAACCTTGAGGAAGCCTTAATTCTCAGCGGTTCTGTAATATTATATCGCTCAAATTTTAAAGATCCGGGTCAGACTGGCATTTTGACAGCTTGTGTTAGAGCAATAAACCATTTATAAGTCTAAATTTACCAAGGTCTCCCACTCTGTGTTTTACATCCAACTCGGAGCTCGATATTTCACATTTGTATAATTCAGTTGGTTTAACCAAGGTATCAATAACATAGTACAGGAAGAAAATCTTTCCTCAAACTGTTTTGTGTATTTTGAATGATGTTTTAGCCCCTTTTTTGCATTATTTTCATGGTTATATTTAGCATAAGATCAGGATACATCCCAGATAGGTGCAACTGCTAGTTACATTTACGTAAACTCCTTGGAAGAAAGGCATAATATGTCCTCGAGTTTTGTACTTTGGACGAGTACCATAAATTTCGACTTGTGTACATTAATTTGAAGATGCCAAGTTTCGCATTATTTACCAAAGTATAATCTAGACAGTGTTGAATACACGGCGTATACATATCTCGCCTAGTAGCATTTGCTAGATCCTGTATTAAATGTGACGATTTTAATCAATGTCACAAAACATTGTTGCAGAAACTTATAAAACAGGGCTATTCCAACAAGCGCCTCCACTCAAAGTTTCTCAAATTTGGCGATACATATCGGATGCTAAATAAACAAATTGCTTATGGATAACAACTTCTAGTTTATTCAGGACGACGTTTCGATACAGGTACTAGTATCGTTCTCAAGTCAATGACTTGAGAACGATACTAGTACCTGTATCGAAACGTCGTCCTGAATAAACTAGAAGTTGTTATCCATAAGCAATTTGTTTATTTATCTACTTCCCAACTTCTAAATGCCATTTAAGGAAACCATATCGGATGCTGATAGCAAAATACGAGCGTAGCGTGTAAGATCTATGGCGTTATGTTTCGTAACTTGTGCCTAATTCCACTTAACCCGGGGTTAGGGGCCGTATGAACCCAAGTACTTCAAGATCCTCATGGTGTTCATATGAACAGCCACAATCAAAGCGTTACTGAGATACATCATTCTCTAGATGACGACTTTACAACGATTATTATGGATTAATACTGATCAGCGATACGGATTTTATATTTTTGGAACATCATGATGTCTTGTCGGCATCATTGAAAACTGTTGGCCGCTTCTCTCTTGCAGGAAACTAGCCTATGTTTATGTATACTATGATTGTCTTCTTGAATTTGGTGCTAATACTGTTATATGGAATATGGAATAGGTCTTTGGATTATGGACGAGGATATTCTTTAATGGACGACGGCTGAATTATTAATTACGGACTAGACGCTTGTAATTGAAGACCATTCACATTTACTGACAAGATTCAGAAATCTTCTGTTCATAATAAATGAGGCAACTGTCCACCATTTAGAGTTATCGATTGATGTTTGTCGGATGGGTAGACGATACATATATTAAACAACGAAGGCCGCAGGTTATCCCCCAGTGTTTAACTAATTTACTTGATGAAAATAATTCTGTTATTTGATGAACAAACTTGACAGACACATCAATATTGGTATACATATTCTTATACGCCAGCCCAAATAGCAAGCGTCAGTTACGACATTCTATATTCAACCGTCGTCCTTAAACGAATCTCCGCATCAATAATCGAAAGACGTATTTCGTTACAGTTTGCACCAGTTTCCAATGTGTATGAAATAATGTAAACACAGTATGTGTTCATGAAAGACAGAAGCGGTCAACAGTTTTCGGTGATGTCAGAAAGACATGATGATGCTCTATAGATAAAATCCTAACCATTATTCTTTATCCAGATGAATTTTCAGGTAGTTCTAAATTATGTATTTCAGTCTCGTTTTGATTGCGTCTGTTCATTTGAACACTATGGGGATGTAAAACACATGATATTTAAGCCGTCCGTATCCACGAGTTAAGAGGAATTGGACACAAATTACGAAGCGTAATAGTCTTAATTATCTCAGTAGATAAATTAAGGGGAGTCGATGTGTCAGTTACAACATTTAGGTCAATGTCAACTGTCAAGGTCACTTTGACACCAAAATCGGAAAATCATTTTTGGGTCAGTATTAACACATTAGAGGGGGACATGTCACATACCAAATGTTTTTTCCTTTTTTCAGGGCAGAAAAAAACAGTGCGGTGTATAACATGTATATCTGAAGCCAATAATTTTCTTTCTTCATGAGGAGCTATAAGAGGTAGAGGCAGTCACGTTCACTCAATTACATTAGAGGGAACTTTACTAACCGTGACCTCAGAACCCGGGATGACGCACAGAAGTCAAAGTTCAAGAGGCATTTATCTGCCCCTTTACTTCCTCTTATTATGGTACGAATATTTATTATATTTCGGAGATAATTTTAACTAAATTGTTGCAGGTATAATCGTACCACTGAACCATGTTATCGCCGAATAGAGATAGTTTACCCGGACTCAAACTATCTTAGCCACAATTAACTGTTCAAGTCCGGTCAATAATGCCTGACCGCATACATCATTGATAAGAACAGTTGTGGCTACAATTAACCAGGACATCCGATGCTATGCTAGACTGCTGATTGTTATCCCCGATCCATTTCCACTCTACTGATATCCTCTTTCCGCTCGTCATCAGTGTGTAACTTGGATATCTCCGAAAAAATCGGGATTGAGAATTTTGTTGAATGAAATTCTGCTTTCATAAGCAAAACCGAGTAAGATGTAATAGTGATATTCTCCATTACATTATGATATAAAAGCCATCGAACGTAAACCGGAAATTCCCCAAGACTCCTTCCTTCAACATGTCTAAAGTACCATGCAGTTCAAGAAGAGAGTAAATAAGAACAAATTATTCCTATTATTACATGTAACATGTGAAGATTGTATTGTTTTTATTTATAATACTATTGCTCATTGAATAAACCATGCTGTATAAGGTATACAAGTAAAGAAGATGATTAAAATCAAGCTGTACAAGTCTGCATTCAAGAAACTTATTCTGGACTCCTGTACCAAAACCCCTTGTCTTTTAATCATGAGTTATACCAA
>JAVTVY010013060.1:0-52021 GCA_036873755.1 Hanleya hanleyi
GCTCGTCCAATCAGAAGCGAGTATTTTGACCCGGTGCATTATGGGACATATCCAAGATGGCGGTTCCAAAATGACGGATCCAACATGGCGGCTCCAAAATGCGCCGGGGTCAAAGGTCAGTTCCGGTCACGTGAACGGAAGCGGAAGTGACCTCCGGAGCTCCGGAGCTCCGGAGCTCCGAGTTCTCTTGTAGCAACGCCCGTCAACGCCCGGTGGTGGCGTCGGAGCTCCGGAGCTCCGAGTTCCATGAGCTCCGGAGCTCCAAGAGCTTGGCGAGCTCGGAGCTCTTGCATATAAACACACACATGAGCGTTAAGGCGTAACGACGGGCGTTGACGGGCGTCACTGCATTTCGATGAATTGGTGTCAATTCCATGAAATCAGAGCTTCTGAGCTAATTCACCAGGGCGTTGAAGCGTTGAGCTAAGCGTTGATGGGCGTTACTGTCTGTAAAAGCGAGCGTATTCCCAAAACACGCACAGTCGACGTTCAACCGTCAACATGGCTTATACTTGTTCTGAGTGTGAACGCACGTTCACCAGACATTACGATATGATGCGACACCAGAAAAATAGACATGGGACTGAAGACGCCGAGGAGCCCGTTGAGGCAGATACTGATACAGAGATTGATGAGAGTGCATCGACTGATACCGAATCCAAGATGGCTGACAGTCTATCTACTGATATGGAGAGCTTGACCTCAGAGAATCAGCCTTCATCCCAGGAAAGTGGGGCAGAACCTACCTTCTGGGATCGTATTGTGACAGCAGCTATCAATACTCACGCTGAAGCGATCGAGGACGCCGGAGAGGATAATTTACAACAGACGTACACCCAAATGCGCCCCCGCATCAGAAAAACAGCTATGGCGATCTATGAACAGTATACCTTACTACCGCTTGAAATGAAAGGGGACCCCACGCACAGGTCCATCATGAAGACCAAGCGTCACTTGGAAGAGGATATGGGTTTACCACCCACCGAGGCCCTGGAAAATGCGATCAAAATGCGCAAACAACTGTTTCAGGACATGCTGCCCGAAGAATATCCAGGCCTGGCCGACGATGATTAGAATAAACGGTTCAGAATGAACATGACCGAAGAAGGAACTCTCTGAAATGGCGACTTCTGATTGGACAAGAATACATCTAACGGACAGGAATGAATAGGACAGATGCAAATGGCGGTCTCTGATTGGACAAGAGTCTTTCTTGAATTGTAAACATACCCAGCGTGGGTATGTTATGATGGAGGGGAAAATAAACTATATGAAAAAAAACTTGTTGTTGTTGTTGTTCCCTCATGTGTCATCCTTGTTGTTGTTGTTTTCTCTCTCTCTCTCTCCGGTCTATATCATGGCGTCAAAACGTCTAGCAGGACCCATACAAGGACCAGTTTTCGACACTAGTTCAACCCACACCAGTCCATCAGATGGCCCTTCATCTCACCTTCACATTGATACCTCACTCGGCTCCATCGGACCACTAGGGGCTCTCCTAGCTCCAAAAAAGGCTATTTTGCAGATCGATATCAACACCTTGTGTATGAAGATTTTTTTATTTTGGAGGTAGTGGGTCGAGTGAGGTATCAAATTCAAAAAATTTCACCGATTCGCTCCGCAACACTTCCTATCGTGTTCTAAATGACGAGACGAGTAAAACGAGACCCCACAACCCTACCGCAAATGTATAGAAGTGGGTTTCCCAGTAGGTTAAACATTGAACCTATACCCCAGTATGGGTCTATATGGGGCTCGGTGACTTTTTTCAAAAATTTCACCGATTCGCACGGGGACACTTCCTATCATGTTCTAAATGACGAGACGAGTAAAACGAGACCCCACAACCCTACCGCAAATGTATAGAAGTACGTTTCCCAGGGGACAAACATTGATCCTATACCCTCAGTATGGGACTATATGGGGTTCGGTGACTTTTTTCAAAAATTTCACCGATTCGCACGGGGACACTTCCTATCATGTTTTAAATGACGAGACGAGTAAAACGAGACCCCACAACCTATACCGCAAATGTGGAGAAGTAGGTTTCCCAGGATGGTCCTATACCTGCCATACCCCATATAGGCATTTTCCCGTAATTTAGAATAAAGTCCGTATTCCGTATTTTTTCAGGAAAATTTTCACATACACCCACCCTGGAACTAGGGGAGATAACTCTATTGATAGACAAGCCCCGTTAAGCCCGGCGACCTATATACCCCTCATACCCCATATAGGCATTTTCCCAGGTTTTTCGATAAAGTCCGTGTTCCGTATTTTTTTTTTTCAGGAAAAATTTTACATGCACCCACCCAGCCATCAAATACCCTTCACCTAGGCTTCACGTTGATACCTCACTCGACCCCATTCGACCATTAGGGGCTCCCCTAGATGCCAAAACGTCTATTTTCATACCCTTGGGCCACCGCGCATGCGCAGAATGACCCTAATTCAACCCACACCCAGTCCATTAGATGCCCCTTCATGAATGCTTCACTTTGATACCTCACTCGACCCCATCGGTCCACTAGGGGCTCCCCTAGCTCCAAAAAGGCTATTTTCATACCCTTCGGCCACCGCGCATGCGCAGAAGGGCGATAGTTCAACCCCGCGCCCAGCCCATCAGATGCCCCTTCATCTAACCTTCAATTTGATACCTCACTCGACCCCATCGGACCCTTAGGGGCTCCCCTAGCTCCAAAAAGGCTATTTTCATACCCTTCGGTCACCGCGCATGCGCAGAAGGCCGATATTTCAACCCCACACCTAGCCCATTAGATGCACCTTCACCTAAGCTTCACTTTGATACCTCACTCGACCCAATCGGACCATTTTATCTAGGGACTACTTTTTCTCCGCGGAAGCTTTTTCCCGAGACCGAATTACCGCCAAACCCACGGCCAAACCGCATCACCGCGGATGAATACATTTTTTTTTTTTTTTTTTGCCGGAACTTTTTTTTTTTCTATGCACTCATTGATCGCGGCCATCTTGTACCCACCTCCCACATCTTGGCGGCCATCTTGTACCCACCTCCCACAATTTTGCACACCTCCCCAATACCCCCTCAATAACCCCCCAATGCCCATACACTTATGACGTCACACCAGGTTCTGCGCATGCGCAGTTGAGGGGAATTCTATCAATTCACGCTTTGTATACTACTTAGCCCCATAAGAGCAGGAAAATGAACGTCCTCTACTCCCTTAAACGGATATCACTGTTTCCGATTTCATTATATTGGCGATATTCTCAAGTAACATACCTGCATCCATTCCACCACCGTGGCCAAGTTTTTCGGGTCCAAATAACTGAACAAGCGTTTTAGCGCTCCGTCAGCGTCCGTTTTCCGGCACTTTTGAAATACGTCACAATAACCTTGATAGTCTTTACAAGGGGAACCTGGTCGTTGAGAAATCAGAAATGACAGTGAGATTGAATTATATTTATTGCATCATTGCTAGAAGGCGGTGATGATATCATTTTACCGATAACTCGGTTAGCAATTTACACTATTTGCTTTGTCGTTTCAATAGACAAAACATCTTTACAAGTCCAGGTAAATCCTAAATGCTCGCAGAGGGTTTACCTGGACATTTTTGGTGATTCGAATGAGTTCTTGAGTCGATGCCTCTATTATACAATCTCGTACATTTCATCCCCGGAGATTGTTTTGAATTAGTATGTCGGTATCCCAGGCTTTAACTTCCGATGTCGATTTCAACTTGACATCAAAACAGTTTGGCTTCAACTAGCTTAGCGCGTTCACCAATTGGGTTGATTTAGGGGAAACACCTTGATCTAGTTATATCCAGAACTCGTGTGGAAAACTGATCAAGCCAGTGTATCGATCCTAACAGATCGATCGATACACTGGCTCGCGAGGATGCAGACAAAAATGTACTTGAGAGATATCCACTTAAGCATAATGTGTATGCATTGTGGAGATTCGAGAGATATCCATAATCTAGGATGAGAGATATCCATTAACTAGGATGAGAGATATCCATAATCTAGGATGAGAGATATCCATTAACTAGGATGAGAGATCCATTAACTAGGATGAGAGATATCCATTAACTAGGATGAAAGTAACTTCGAAAATGTTATTTGGAGTAAAAGTTCTTCTATCTCACAAACGTGGGGTGATGTTCTTGTCCCTAAATTTATTTTGTTGAGGAAATTGATGCCCAGTTCCGCTTTCTTCAACCTGCGATACTATTTTTGGAAGGCAATGGTGGAATTATGAAAATCAGGTCCTATGTCTCGGAAGGGAGTCCAAAATCCACTAAAAACAAAATCCATCAGAGAGATATCCACTACAGCATAGACAAAATATAGACCTATTGTGGAAGAGTGATGAAATTTGTCTCATGGCAGTACAGCGGTTGTTCTGGGGATGCTATTAGAATGTAGCACTCTCTGTTAAATCAAGATATTAACAGACAGTGCCAGCGTAATGTTCCAGCTGTCATTCATTGGTCATCCGGCCCGCAACCACAACCACGTGACAGTGTCAGTTGACCCATGCATGCATGCGTTATCGAGAGTATGTATTGTGAGAGCGTGAATCATATCTATAGCGGTTAATTTTAGCAAAGGGTTGCTTTCCTTTTTTTTTTTTATCTATTTGATTTCAATTTTTATCGTGTTAGAATTTAATTGTCAAAATATTGAATCTCTCCAACTAAGTCTACTTCAATTAATTCTCAAAGATACCGTACCTGGTATAAGTTGTACACCTTGTGCCGTTCCGTTTGCTACGTCTTCCAGCAATGTCTTTAACTTGGAGTAGGTAGTATAGGCGGATTTATTGTAGGAACTGATACATATATTAGTCCCCGGGGCTGTGAACAGAAATAATTCAGGAATACATGACAGATTATCTAATTTCAACTCATTTTCTCAACTCTCCTCTCCATACCAATTTTTCCATCGTAAGGTTGGGTATACACGTTTAATTTCTCTTCTACAAAATAATTTGGACATCTTTGTATAAGAAATAGGACAATCTTATGTACCGACGAAAAATATTTTCCCATACACGTATACATACGATCGAATTTACGTCGAATATTGTAAACTGGTTCAAAAATAAGTGTTCGTGTTCGTACAACGTGAAGCTGGGCACACACGATCAATTCTTTTTTGACGAATATGTTGCCGTGTGAATGAGTTCCCCAGAAAGAGAAAATGACAGCTCAAAGAAGGTGTCAAACTATGAACAAAATCTTTGTATGGTGGCTGCGTCATATGGCAAGCCGTTTTGGTATTTATTTTGGATTTCTTTTACATCAAAATTTTTTCTTTCTTTTTATATATAGATATATAAAATTTCATTTTTTTATATCAATTTTGTTTTTTTCATATCAGAAAATATTTAGATATATATAATACATATAAATTCCAACAAAATTGCTTGCCATGGCGTCAAAATAACACAGCTATACAGGCAGCTGGTTTATACCTTTACATGACACATAACACATGTCTTCAGCTTGAGTCCGCCAATCGCCGTTCAAGAAGCATTCATCCCAACCAATCTTCTTACAAATCGAGCCTACACATTCCTGAAACGGGAAATTTGATTGGACGATAAGGAATTAGTTGATGAAAGAATAAAATGGAAAATAAAAATTATTGTGTTTCAAAATGAAGTCGAATGGTTCAAATTGATTTGAATAAAAACTACTTGGGCTGAATTCGGAAAGAAATACTGATGAGCCGACTGGGAGCCTCTGTTAATAACATGTATCCTCCAAAGTCTAGCGCACACATTTTGTTGTATTAGAACAAAAACAGTGTTCTGGGCTGTTTTTGTCTGCTGTGTTCGGGGTCTAAAAACAGAAAACATAAGTTCAGAACAAATGTTCGCGAGATCAAACCTGTTTGATATTGCCAAAACGTTTTACCCTGAATACCATTTTTCCATATTTTCTTACTATTAACCAATCAATTGACGAGCCGCGCCCATGTGACAAATGATTGAACCCGAGGCTACGTCTTCTTGTGGCGCGGACGGTTTGTTTCGAGATGAAATGTTCGCTTTGTGCGGAGAACAGGAAAAAAACAGGCGAAAACAAGGTTTTTGTTCTAATACAACAAAATGTTCGCTGTGTGCGTTGAGCTTTAAGGATGCATAGTTGTGGCGGACACTGCATGTATACCATAATTTATTAGCTCCCCTCAATTAGTTTTCGTAATTAAATATTACTAGGCTGCTCATTCACCCCCATTGGTTAGTTTATAGGGATAGGGAGATCGCGTGCCCTTTCTATACTAATCATCGCGCACTACTCATCGCGCAGGCGCAGTCGACCCATTCTACTGCAGGGTGCAAGCCTGGCCCATGGAATCTCAGGTAGCGAAAACCCCAGGTCTCTCGCCCCACCCTATCCCGCGCCACACCTATAGGGATAGGGAAATCGCGTGCCCTTTCTATACTACTCATCGCGCACTACTCATCGCGCATGCGCAGTCGACCCAGTCTACTGTAGGGTGCAAGTCTGGCCCATGGAATCTCAGGTAGCAAAAACCCCAGGTCTCTCGCCCCAACCTATCCCGCGCCACACTTATGCGACCCGCTGTGCAGTGAGTAAAGAGGAGGAGGAGGAGGAGGAGGAGGAGGAGGAGGAGGACACGCCACGGATTATACTAGGGAGATATGTTTCTAGCGAACTAACTTTCGAATGAACACGTATAAAGGATATATCGGTTCACGTAGCAAATATAAACAGAACAGTTTTTCAAACAAATATTCTGGAATAGTTTTTCAATATATTATTCAAAATAATTTCGGGTTTTTGGTAACAATTAAACCGAGGCGTCTAATTTCCGGAAGCAGCTTTTTATACCTCTAACCTTAAAGAGTGGTGATTCAAGTAGACTGTAGTAGGACTCTCCGTCAAGATATTAAAAGACAGTGTCAGTTTGCTGTTCCCGCTGATTGGTCACTCAACCCGCGCCATTTTAAATTAAGACGATCGTTCTCATTGGATCTCTATTTATAGAAGCCATCCTGGTCTCTACAGACAACCACGTGACTGTCTCAGTTGATCCAAGACGTAACTCGGCCTCCTTTTCGATCTCAAAATCTCCCGTCTAAGTGAGAAAATGTTGTTATTACCAATTCAATATTACAATGGACCGTTTGAGAAACAGTCATAAATCTGAGTGAGATCACACTTTTCTTGAAGAAAGATGTCTCGCGGGACTAGAATGATGCGTCGGCATGCGTGTAATTACACCTCAGACATGTATAGCATACGTACCCCTTGTTGACAGACCAACGTGTTGTCCTCACAGAAGACCAGATCTTCTTTAGATTGTGCTGAGGGACAACTACCATTCCTCCCGGTAAAATCATGTTAAGGGAACTATTCAATGGACGAAGATGGCAGAAAAAAGCTTCTGAAACTCCAAAGCCCGCCTTTGGGCGCTACCGTAGCATTTTAAATGATATTGTCTAGATGATGGTTGTTCTCGGAGGGGTTGAACATTCTCATAATAAATGGGTTAGTTTATAAGCTTTCAGAATCAATGGTCTTGATGATTAAGTATGAGGAAAGAGTAATGGGGCAGATGACCCGTCACCCAGGCCTGTGGTTGTGACACAACGTATTCAAGAGTATAATTATTTCCCAGTTTTCATACGCCACAGTGAGCCAGTGGATATAAAAAAAAATCGTTCTATACGACCTACACCGATCTACACCGACCTACACCGATCTACATACCCTTCCTCTACTATATTGTAGATGAGATATAGTAGAGGAGGGGTATGTAGATCGGTGTAGGTCGTATAGAACGCATTTTATGATATCTACTGTTATTGTGATGCATGAAATTTGGGAGATAATTACACTCTTAAACGAGAGATCCTGAAGGATCTTGGCGCCCACCATTGTCCGATAATTGTAAGCTAATGAGAAGAGGATCTTTTTGTCCATTGTTACTAAGAACAAACGATTGATTTGTAATTTTGTTTACAGAATTTCGAATCTGATCGAAAAAGGGACACTGCAAAACAACACGATATCATCTTTCTAAGTTTAAGGAGTTTCAAGATTTCTAGAAACTGTACTTATGTCGGTTGTTATAGTACAAGAGAAAAGTTAGTCTAAAAGTGAATGTCCGGACGATCTTTCGTCTTCGTTTCGTAGTTTTTTTTGCACGTGTCATCATTGGATACTGGAAGCGAAGACAAATCTCTTCGACCCTTTGGCATGAGCTATGAAACATACTTAAGATTTTATAATTAGGAACGAATTCTGTTCCGTTTACTGGGCTAGTTTGAGATACCTCTTTTAAGATACCATGCTCGAAAATAGTAAGATGGTACAATACTTAATACTGAAGGGATCCGCGCAGTAATGTTGAAACTTCGAAAGTGTCTGAATCCTGATGAAACACGCAAAAGTCTACAGTTGTCGAGTTGTAACGTGTCACAGGAGTGACGTCCCTTCATGTAGCCGACCTGGACACTGGACTAAAGAAAACTGATTTAAAATTTGAAGAAATACATTTTAATTCCGAATTATTGGAACCTCTTGATATGGAAGGTGAAGGTATGGATATTCTCTATAGTCACTATATAGAATATGTCCCACCGTTTGATCCGCCGACTCGTGTGATGCAACGTCACAACTCGGGAATACCATATTAATTTGGAGCGTAACTTGGATTTTCGAATCGGACCAAAAAAGGTATCTTGCACAACTAGGCCCCATCTGGGACCTGTGTACAAAATTTCAGAAAGATCCATGAAGTAGTTCCTGAGAATTCACGATAACTATGTTTCAAGGGGAAATCCAAGATGGGCACCTGGTGGCCATATTGGATTTTCGAATCGGACGAGGAAAGGGTATTTTGCACAACTAGACCCCAACGGGAACCTATGTACCAAATTTGAGAAAGATCCATGCAGTACTTTCTGAGAAATCAGGATAACAAAGTTTCATGGGGAAATCCAACATGGCTGCTTTGTGGCCATATTGGATTTTCGAATGGGACCAGAAAAGGTATCTTGCACAACTAGACCCCAAGGGCAACCTGTGTACCAATTTGAGAAAGATCCATGTAGTAGTTCCTGAGAAATAGCGATAAAAAGGTTTCACTGGGAAATCCAAGATGGCTGCCTGGTGGCCATATTGGATTTTCGAATCAGACCAGAAAAAGGTATGTTGCACAACTAGACCCGAAGGGGAACCTGTGTACCGAATTTGAGGAAGATCCATGGAGTAGTTCCCAAGAAATAGCAATAACAAGGTTTCATGGGGAAATCCAAGATTGCCACCTTGTGGCCATATTGGATTTTCGAATCGGACGAGGAAAGGGTATTTTGCACAACTAGACCCCAACGGGAACCTATGTACCAAATTTGAGAAAGATCCATGCAGTACTTTCTGAGAAATCATGATAAAGTTTCATGGGGAAATCCAACATGCCTGCTTTGTGGCCATATTGGATTTTCGAATCGGACCAGAAAAGGTATCTTGCACAACTAGACCCCAAGGGAAACCTGTGAACCAAATTTGAGAAAGATCCATGCAGTAGTTTCCGAGAAATAGCGATAACAAGGTTTCATGGGTAAATCCAAGATGGCCGCCTTGTGACAATATTGCATTTTCGAATCGGACCAGAAAAGGTATCTTGCACAACTAGACCCCAGGGGGAACCTGTGTACCAAATTTGAGAAAGACCCATGCAATACTTTCTGAGAAATGACAATAAGGTTTCACGGGGAAATCCAAGATGGCCGCCTTGTGACCATATTGGATATTCGAATCGAACCAGAAAAGGTATCATGCACAACTAGACCCCAAGGGGAACCTGTGTACCGAATTTGAGAAAGATCCATGCAATACTTTCTGAGAAATCACGATAACAAAGTTTCATGGGGAAATCTAAGATGGCCGCCTGGTGGCCATATTGGATTTTCGATTCGGACTAAAAAAGGTATCTTGCACAACTAGACCCTAAGGGGAACCTGTGTACCAAATTTGAGAAAGATCCATGCAATACTTCCTGAGAAATGACAATAAAGTTTCATGGGGGAAATCCAAGATGGCTGCCTGGTGGCCATATTGGATTTTCGAATCGGACCAGAAAAGGTATCTTGCACAACTAGACCCCAAGGGGAACGTGTACCAAATTTGAGAAAGATCCATGCAGTAATTCCTGAGAAATCGCGATAACAAGGTTTCATTGGGAAATCCAAGATGGCCACCTTGTGGCCATATTGGATTTTCGAATCGGGCCAGAAAAGGTATTTTGCACAACTAGACCCCAAGGGGAACCTGTGTACCAAATTTGAGAAAGACCCATGCAGTAATTCCCGAGAAATCGCGATAACAAGGTTTCATGGGGAAATCCAAGATGGCCGCCGTGTGGCCATATTGGATTTTCGAATGTGACCAAAAAAGGTATCTTGCACAACTAGACCCCACGGGGAACCTGTGTACCAAATTTGAGAAAGATCCATGCAGTAGTTCCTGAGAGATCGCGATAACAAGGTTTCATGGGGAAATCCAAGATGGCCGCCTTGTGGCCATATTGGATATTCGAATCGGACCAGAAAAGGTATCTTGCACAACTAGACCCCAAGGGAAACCTGTGTACCAAATTTGAGAAAGATCCATGCAGTACTTCCTGAGAAATCACGATAACAAAGGTTCATGGGGAAATCCAAGATGGCTGCTTGGTGGCCATATTGGATTTTCGAATCGGACCAGAAAAGGTAGCTTGCACAACTAGACCCCAAGGGGAACTTGTGTACCAAATTTGATAAAGATCCATGCAGTAGTTCCTGAGAGATCGCGATAACAAGGTTTCATGGGGAAATCGAAGATGGCCGCCTTGTGGCCATATTGGATTTTCGAATCGGACCAGAAAAGGTATGATGCACAACTAGTCCCCAAGGGGAACCTGTGTACCAAATTTGAGAAAGATCCATGCAGTAGTTCCTGAGAAATCGCGATACCAAGGTTTCATTGGGGAAATCCAAGATGGCTGCCTGGTGGCCATATTGGATTTTCGAATCGGACCAGAAAAGGTATCTTGCACAACTAGACCCCAAGGGGAACGTGTACCAAATTTGAGAAAGATCCATGCAGTAATTCCTGAGAAATCGCGATAACAAGGTTTCATTGGGAAATCCAAGATGGCCACCTTGTGGCCATATTGGATTTTCGAATCGGGCCAGAAAAGGTATTTTGCACAACTAGACCCCAAGGGGAACCTGTGTACCAAATTTGAGAAAGACCCATGCAGTAATTCCCGAGAAATCGCGATAACAAGGTTTCATGGGGAAATCCAAGATTGCCGCCGTGTGGCCATATTGGATTTTCGAATGGGACCAAAAAAGGTATCTTGCACAACTAGACCCCACGGGGAACCTGTGTACCAAATTTGAGAAAGATCCATGCAGTAGTTCCTGAGAGATCGCGATAACAAGGTTTCATGGGGAAATCAAAGATGGCCGCCTTGTGGCCATATTGGATATTCGAATCGGACCAGAAAAGGTATCTTGCACAACTAGACCCCAAGGGGAACCTGTGTACCAAATTTGAGAAAGATCCATGCAGTACTTCCTGAGAAATCACGATAACAAAGGTTCATGGGGAAATCCAAGATGGCTGCTTGGTGGCCATATTGGATTTTCGAATCGGACCAGAAAAGGTAGCTTGCACAACTAGACCCCAAGGGGAACTTGTGTACCAAATTTGATAAAGATCCATGCAGTAGTTCCTGAGAGATCGCGATAACAAGGTTTCATGGGGAAATCCAAGATGGCCGCCTTGTGGCCATATTGGATTTTCGAATCGGACCAGAAAAGGTATCATGCACAACTAGTCCCCAAGGGGAACCTGTGTACCAAATTTGAGAAAGATCCATGCAGTAGTTCCTGAGAAATTGCGATAACAAGAAATTGTTTACGGACGGACGACGGACGGACGACGGACGATGGACGGACGACGGACCACGGACAAAAAGCGATTTGAACAGCCCACCATCTGGTGATGGTGGGCTAAAAATATATATATGTGTACTTGTATTAACAAAAACAGCGACGAAGAAATCGACTGCTAGTCAAGCCACTGTGAGTCATCGAGAATATTGGGATTGGGCAATGCCGAGTTTAGGCTATTTCTGAAATGGCCAAACACTAAAAAGGATATTTGCAGTAGGACGCCATCGCACATTCCTGTTCGGGAGAGCATTCCTTCTGGGGATTTTCGGGGACGAAGGTGCAATTATTGTTACAGCACTGACCTTGGGAGGGACTGAAACAATATTTATAGATGAAAAGATATCTGTATAGAAAGATATACTGCATAGAAACTTTTAAAGCGGCAAATACATGAAACATGAAATATCGATGGACACATCTGCGCGAACGCAGTCAAACCAAATCTCGATGAAGATCTGCCAGGGCCTGTTTTTCTCGGGATATGAGTCCGCGGCCTGTGTTGTTCCGTGAAAAGAAAGGGTCTAAATAGATTCGTTCATACCTACATTTAGACAAGAAGGACATCTTGGACCAAAACGATTTTTCATCAGGGGAGATATAATGCCACCACACATCACAAGGTTGAGAGGATTTTTGGTCCAAGGGGTCCTTCCTGTCTAAATGTATGTTTAAATGACTCGATTTAGACCCTTTTTTCGCGAAATAGCACATGCTGAGGATTTCATTTCCATGTGAGAACTGTAATCATAACGCAGTCGAGTTAGACCTTTCACATATTGTGTACATATATTTTCTCTTGTCGTTGCATTAAAAAAAATGTATTTTGAAGTCATTTTATTTTGTTCGATTTCAACCGCACCGCGTATGGGCGAAAATCCCGCCTTATCGTACCATCTATTTTGCGCAGACGATGAAGATCACACGGTTTACCTGCATTCTGACATCTCCTTTAGTTTACATTCCTGTGCATGTCCACTGTGGTAACAGCAAGTTTCGGTACAGTCCTGCTGAAAGCCACAATCACACTCCTCTCCACTCTCAACGATAGTGTTTCCACAATAAGAGCTGTTCGATTCTAAGAACATGAAAAATGTGTGGTGTGTTAATAAACCCGAAGGGCAAACAGAAGGTATTATAAATCTTCCATAGACTGGTAATAAACTGTGTTGAGGAGTCCACGATCTTCAACATGGTGATAATGTGCATGAGTAAAATGGCGGGTATATATCCCAGCCTGTCTATTATAGCTCTCAAATGGTCGGATTTCACCCCAGGGATACCGAACTATTACCAGGAAAACAAACAGTCGACACGACAGAGATCTTTCAACACGCACTATTTATTTCCGTTTATTTTAATCTCCCAACAGGATTAATCTCCCAAATGTCTTGTCAGCTAACTCTTCACGATACCACTTACTATGAAGCCCTGCATCCAAACATTATCATACAAAAGCTGACGTAACCAACCCAGATATCAAACATAATCAATACAAATATTTGCTTTCATCCTGATATAGATGCGTGAGAGTTTTTTAATTTCCACAAAAAGATGTGCTAATGTAGTTTTTTTTCAGAACAACTGGCTGTTCCCGTTGTAAAGAGATGATCATATTTTCGAAAATAGCTCAATGGGCCCCAATACCCCTCGGCTAACAGGTATTGTCTATACTCAGCAAACATACATTGTAGAAGAGGTCTTTATAGAACTTTGACAACTATATTAAAAACATGCGATCTAGTGGGGTTGACTGTGGGTCTCTCGTGCAAGAAATACATCGAATTTGGGCCATGTCAGCTTTTCCCAAGGCCTTAATTGATGGGAAATAGTTTCCGCTTAGGTTCTGTTTGGGCATGACGGAATTCCTAGATCTAAATATACTCTTCAATTTAGCTCTTGACACTGCAATCAAGTAAAAAAAAATTAGGCAAAACGACCCTGAAAACGGATCGCTTGGTCGAGCTTATAAACTGTGAAAACTGACGTCATGATATCTTGGTGTTCATTGTTGGCAGTTTGTTGGATTGGTTGTAAAACGACTGAGGCGAGATCTCTCTGACGTGGAAACTTGATTTAAAATGTTGAAATGAAGAATGAGTGTGATAGTTGAAATTATTTTCATTCTAATTGATGTGAATGTAATCTGTGTACTTACCTATGAAGCAGTTACGTTTTCCTTCTTGCTGATTAATTATCACATAAAGAACTTTTGCAATGTAGTCCCGACTGCATGATGAGAACTGGTTGTTGTTTTCAAATCCGCCCGGATTGGCGCTGGCATACATGATATAGTTTCCTTTGTCGGCATCCGGGTGTGTCGTTTTAAACGGAGCGCATTCCGTCGTAGCGTCGTGCTATGAAGAAAATGCCCATTTTGAGTAATTGAAGCAGCCATTTTCATATTCAGAACATGTTAAAATAAATATTTAACACATGCTTTTACAGAACTGTACAGGTATAAAAAAAACATTTTCTATTCCCGGAACGCCTGCCACCTCCCCGCCCCCCGCCCCTCCCCCTAAAGTTGAACCGAGAGCACGTTTCAGGACAAAGTGTCCCCTCTTACAGTTGAAGTAGGCTATCCGTGGCCTGTTAATGCCGATACTATGATAATCGTAATGAACCTCTGAGGAAACTGTTATTGGCTGAATTTTCTTCCAATTTTCTTCACAAGCCAGTGGATTTACAGGATTTCCATTTGAAAATTCAAACTGACCAATGAAATTATTTAAAACTGAAAGATTTCCCGTGATGCACTGTTGTTTATATAAAACTCCATCCACACCAGTTCTCTATCGGAACCAAGCAGTGATCCTTCATTGTGGAACGTCAAGGTGTTTTTTCTCTTTTTTTTGGAAATTCGGCATAAATCCTATCAAAACTTTTAGCGGGATTTGGATCGAAAGAAATTCTGAATATTGGGATTTTGGAATGGGTTTTTACCTGCAAACCTTACGTTATTACTGGACAGAAATTTGGTTCATACTCCATGTAAGGATCACGAGACAATGCATAGAATAGCCAAGTCTGGGGACGACAATGTGTCTAGACTTGTGCCTTTTCAGCGACACAGAGACTCGGACAATGGCCTCCTACATGAAGTATATACCAGAACTTTGCTTGAAATTATAGTTGAGAAATGGAGAAGAGACCCTTGACCACAGTCCCTGGCCTTCTCCGTGTTTTGTTACCGGAGAGATCAGCTGATACACTGGGCCTGTGCCATCACAGGGAGAGAAGAATGAATGCTCACCAGCTGGATGCGACAGTCGCGGCCCTAATTCTGATAGAGTGATGATCTTCAAAGTTCGGTAAAGAATTAAATTCATGTAAAAATTAGGTCATAAATTCTTCGGGTGTTCTTCTTAACCCGATCTCGATGATAGATTCGAAATGAGTCATTTCAAATTTGGCACTGTTGGCCACTGCATGAACAAAGATACCGCGTTAGGGCCTAGGGTTATCTGGACACGTGTGTCTTCGGAAAACCTGGCTTGCGTTGACCTATCCAATCGTTTGGGGTTTATTTGCGAGGTGATCGAAGAATCTGTACTTTCGTGACCAGACTGAACAAAACGACGCCATAATATTATCACTCAATCGGATTTTAATTTACCGAAAGAGAAAATAGTCTCATGCATATTAAATAATATTGAAATTGCTCCTGACGGAAAAATATCCGAAACGCAACATACCTCCGCCCCGAAGCTGTGGCCCACTTCGTGCGCAAAGGTAAGCTGAGACACCCGTAGGGCCACCCGCTTGCCGTAGTTGAGTAGAGAGACGACACCCGTATTGAGGGACTTCCGTACTCTCTTGTTGTTGGTCTCGGTAGTCTCCTGGTACGGCTCACACAGACCGCCGGTTGTTCCTGGAACCAAAGAAATACTTTATTTGGCCTTGAGTGAGTGAGTTAAGGTTAAAGTCGAGTTCAGCAGTATTTCGGCCATATAGCAACGATATAACTAAATACGATATGATTAGCTGGACATGTGCGACTAGCCATGTACAAACATCATGTAGAGAAAATTAATCTCCCACTCGTGGTAACAGATATGGTACAAAAGTCGTGTTGTTCACCCACTTGGGATCGATTATAAAAACAAAACCTTGAAACGATTATCGACAATTTTTTTTATCTGACTACCGTATCTCACTCGCCATTTTGATTGAATGTGGAATCTTGTCCTCTCATCAAACAAGAGGCGAAACAATCCCGTCAAAATGTTATTATCGCCAATTATGTGTATATCCTGAAATTGTCAACTGCATATAGTATATATTGAAAACACTATCACCTATTCAGTTCAGTTTAGTTCACCTTGGTTTGGTCCAGTTCAACTTGGACTTTGCGTTCCTTTGCTTAGAGTTAAGTTCAGTTTAATGCAATTCAATACTCAAGTTTTGAGATGGTAAAAAAATGAAACTCTCTATATATGAAGTTACAAATAGCTGTATCACGTGACCTACTGTAGGACCAGATTGCGTAGGAAATGATGAGAACACTTTCCCGCTGTTCATAATCGTGAAACTAGTACGTTAAATTAAGTTTATAAAGAAAATCAATCATAATTGAAACCAGTAGTACAATGTCTCTTTGACTGGCATTCTGGCCCTACCAAAACCAATGTGTATGGACTAAATTAATCTCCACAGACACGAGAGTTCCAATTTCTTTGGCACTACACTGTAACCTTAAAAATGCGTATTCAGTGATTACTTGATGTGGGCTTGGCCACCCAGGCCAGTCCCAATGTTCCCCTCTGGAAGTCCCGATAGGTGAACATGTACGACAGGCAGAATGCCGAATGGTCATCCAATGAACTCTGATAGAGTAAAGCGTTCACATCGTAGTTGGGTTTACAGAATTTTCCAGCCTCCGTGTCGCTGTTACACTTCTCAGACTCCATCGTCATTATCTGTAAATATGGAGATAACCCAGTTGAAGGAATTTCGCATCAAAGAATGTGTGATTTGTCGTTATAGCGGAAAGATTGGGAGCTCTAACTTATTTCAACACTTAAAGTCTCCAGGTAACGACATTAACTTAATTTAGTAGCACTCGTAAATAATTTAGTTGTGGATTTGATCTGGCGTTGATCTTGATCTGGATTTGATCTTATGTCTAAGATAAAACTGTTATGCGATTAACCATCGGCCAGCATGGGCCACCATGAAGCTTGAATCTCTTGAACAACCTTGTTCTCCAAAAGACAAAACATTACAGTCAGATCAAAGACACGGAACTCTTCACAAGCGTTCTCTGACATGTTTGACGTTCGTACAGACTTAGGTTGTATTGTTCAGAAAGTGTAGGGCCGCTCTGAAAATGGGTAAGTTTAGCATCATTTCCTTTGCTCTGATGATGTTAATCGATTATTCCTTGTTTAAGTTACTGCATTCTACTGCGGTAATAAATGTAGTTTAACATAGGCCCTATTTTCGCTAAGATTGGCCCATGAGAGCGCGTTTAAAAGAGGCGTATCATGATTTCGCACTTGGCCAATCGCGCCGATTGGCCAAGTGCGAAATCATGATACGCGCCGATTGGCCAAGTGCGAAATCATGATACGCCTCTTTTAGTATACGCGACTTCACGGTGAAGGCCGATTACCCTAAAGTGAAGGCCGATTGGTCGTCTTTTGACCACGTGACCGCAGATCATTTACTTCCGATTGCGAGTAAACGCATATGATCCAAAACATGGGTTTGGACTGAAAATGACCCTGGAGTCGTGTATTCCCATTAGCAGACTGTAATCAGTACACACAATGTTTACAATCTGCCAGGGTTACTAAGGGCTACAATGACCTAAGGGTCATCTGTTGAAATCTGGGTAATTACATACTTCGGTTCTTTGGACTGCAAAGTTTATGCCTCGGAACCAGGTCTGTCCGTCGGTTGTCTCAAATAAAAACACCATTTTGCGAATATTGACCAAACGCATAAGGCGATGCCACTGAAATTTAAAATGTGAAAGTTTGCAGATACACCCAACAAAATAACCAATAAAATAAGTAGGTCAAGCAAGCGGTTTTCGAGTTCTCTCCCCTGGTGCCGTTTTTCGTGTGGGCTGTGTACAGCCAAAACTAAAGAACATATCTGAAAGAAAGTAGATGGTTGGTAAGTCTTATATATGGCCATGTTGTAGTTATATTTCTGAAGTGTTACGTAACAAGAAAAAGTAGTTATCTCCCCTTTAATGATTCTCAAAATACGTCATTTTGTAAGGAAATGAGCTACGGCATTGATTCTTGTAACATTAATGAACACTTTAATGACCAAAACGTATGTGACCTTAAATTTGACTTTGACCTCCAGGAACGTTTCTATATGAGTGCAAAGTTCAGGGGTCAACTCTTGAACGGCTTATGCGATCAGCCTGAAAATAAGGTCACATGATCTACATGATCTACTTGTGTCAGAACTCGGCCTTGACCTTAACCTTTGAAGTGGTAAGCATCTAAATATGGAAAATACGGCTTCTATTTACTTGAAAAGTAAGTCACTGGCAGCCATCATACTACGACTGATGAAAGAACGTTTGATGGTCTTTCGTTTGACAGTAAAAACAAAACGCTCCGATGTGACCTTGACCTTGAATATCACCGGATACCAAAAGTGATTTCCTTGATTTCTGTGACAAATATAAGGACTAGGAATCTGTAATTCTGCTCAGATGTTCCGCATCACTCAGGAATGAAGTCATAAAAAATTTGACCTGACCTTGACCTTGGTTCCAGAGTAATGACCCTTTACATTTTCACACTTAAAGGGCTGTGACGAGAAAACTATTCTTCACCTGGACTTGAAATTTGCATATAAATATAGGTCATTACATGACGTCACAGAAAAGAACTAGAACAGGAAAAATTGGACCAGAAAGTATAGGGGATATTTGACAAAATTCGAAATTTTCACTTTTTTGATGCCATGGCGAAACTATAACTCCAATCCGCGCCAAATTAATAGGACATTGAGAGAATATATATATGTATTTGCCTATGAAATTTCAAGAATATAGCTTTGATAGGTTTAGAGATATTAAAAATTCAAATTTCCCGAAATATTAAGCCGTTAAATGGTCACATGTTGATTTCATCTATTCAATGGATGTTGTCAATTTCGCTATAGCGATTCGGCTGTAACACTCGAGGCATCCAATGTTCGCAATTAAATAAATGTCGTCTTACATGACGGGGCCGGCTCAATTTTGGAAACCTTTTATCTCTTGAACCGCAATAGATACGGATTTCTAATTTGTTGCCTGTTACTTCCTATAATGAGTTCTTTCGTTGACAATAGCTCCGTACAGAGAAAAGTAAATTCGGGAAAACTTGAAAAGTTACGACAAAGACGTTAGTTTGATGTGTTCAATTATCATTATATCGACATCGCCTATGGAACATGACATGAACTTAATTTCCAATTCATGGAAAGACCGTACCATTGTACCAACAATGTCTAGTCTTGTTAATAAGATTGTATGAAAATTATCTTACATGAATGATACAGTATTCAATTTTAACATATATTTTAGCATTGTGTAGCCTTTGTCATCAGCTTTGATACCGAACTTGATATTCCTTCGAAGTAGGCTCTCATTTGCAAACTGTCCGGTAGTCATTGAGTCCATCCGAATCCTTCCGTCGGCAAAATAAGGAGAACCGTTGACATTAGAACCTTGATTTTTGGCATGAACGTGCATTAGGGGACTGTTACCAGCAAGTTCTGAGCTGACCGAATTCCGATGAAAATTTGACCTACTTAAATGACCTATAACATTACGCTTGGACCCCCAAGTCATCTAGGTGACCTTTTACATTACGCTTGGACCCCCAAGTCATCTTCCTCACCCTACTTCGTAGGTCCTGTGACGTGTCACACTACTCATGTGTACCGAGTTCCAAAAATGAGCTAATTATGAAATGTAAAATAATAAAGGCGTGGGCTGAAAAAATGTTCCAATTGCCACTGTGGTACCCGTCATATCTTCCTTGTACACATGCCCGATCATTGGATTGCTATACTAGTAAAAGAGTCCGTCTGAAATGTCTGTATGTCTGTCACGGATGAAATATCCGTACGTTTGTCTGTCACAGCTCACATCTGCACTGTGCTGCATTTAATAAGATGGCGCTTCCAAGAATGGCTATCCAGTTCAGAGTTCCGCCGCAACACCACCATTTTATTGGAGGCTCTCTGGTCTGTCTGTGTTTTCTCTCTGTCGAAACTTCATGAATTCTGTTAATTATGTTAATGTCATGCAATATGCCTACGTTTAGAGCAATTTCCTTTGTGAATTCCTTAAGGAAAGTCATTTGCGTATCAGGCCTTTAAACAGACCTGGCGATACTTAATATTCTTCTCTGTACATAAATAAAGCAAAATCCGTGTATCAAATTGTCTTCTTGATTACACATCAACCGCTACTATTAACTCTTTCGGTCAATATTGAACTCCTGCCAATTATTACCTTCACAGTAACCGACACAGTAAACTACTTAATAAACTTATGAAGTACGTTACTTCTTCAGTGGGAATTTTTCACGGGTGTTTACTAGTATCCACAGTTATGTTGAGCCTGCATTCAGTCTAGGGAAGACAACTATGAAGTATGTTCATCATATCGAAATACGTCATACAAATAACAAACTCCATGACATAACGAATTGAGTTTACTCAAATAAATCGTGTGCCCACTGTACAATATAATCCTCAAAAATACATGAAAACGTAACTTAAGTTGTACCATTCAGTAAATCCGATGACAAATTTGATCTCTCCTTAAATATACAGGCTAACAAACAATTTTAAACTACGTGTATAAAAAAATATGCATGATATTATCACGATAGGCGGCCTACCCTTTGTGATGAATGTTATGTTAAATATTACGCTTAAAATCTTATATTATGAATATATTCAAAACATGAATGAACAGTATGTTCTACTTCTCAACATACAATCTCAGTACTAGCAAGCGACTAACGCAACATCTCTCTCTGTACCACGAAAAGAAATAACAAACAAATTAACCCTCACTCATAAGGAATGTTCGTTATACAGTCAACATATTTCAGTGAAATTGTCTATCTTAATCATCCCAGGTTTTAGTTCAGTATAACACACATAAGACACAAGATTGTTTTCAAGAGATAAGTAATTGGAACGATGGATATATTAATAAATATTTCCTACACACATTATAGTTTCAACAAAGTTGTAACCATTAGAGATTGGGAACTTAAAGGATATGTGACGACAATACGGGAATAACTCCCTTGTGTGTGATGGTTATCAAGCTGATTTTTTTTTAATCCAAAACATGCCAAATCAGATTTTTCTAGAACTTTACATACTGAAATATCAGCCTCGAAAAAATTGCGATGCTCTGTTGTATAAAAATGGATATATGATTGATCAAAATGTGCTCCTCGTCTTGATTTGGAATTTTTGAGGCATTTACAGTGAGGATTTTCTCTTATAGCAAAAATGTGACACATCCAAACCAAAGAATTTTGTCACACAATATATTAGGAAGTTTGTTTATTGGAAAGAACCACGAATGGTTTTGGTTTGAGATGTCATATTTTTGCTACAGGAGAAAACCCTTCATGAAAATGCCCAGAAATACTAAAGTAAGCCGGGGGGCACATTTTGATAAGCATATCTTCATTTTTATGCAACAGAACATCTCAGTAGTTTCGAAGGGGATATTTCAGTATGTAAACTTCAAGAAAAATCTTCTATGGTAGGCTTTGGAGTGAAAAAAAACGGCTTTATTACCATCACACACAAAGGAGCTTTTTGTACGTAAACGTCACATATGCTTTCCCCGTTCACAGATCCAGAGAGCTCCTTCCTCATTAGTTAAAATTAAATGTTACGGTAAACAACAGTGTATCACAGGATATCTTCCAGTTACAATACATTTCATTGGTCAATTCAAATTCTCAAAAATAAATCCTGTGCTTTCATTGGGTTTACATCCCAGATATATAAAGGTTCATTTCTATAGCAAACTAAATTACATGGGCGTCGCCAGGATTTTTTGAGAGGGGTCGTTTCATATGCTTATTTATTAGCGAACCCATTACTGTGATTATCAACATAGGAAAATGACATATGGTTGGGTTTTGAACGGAGGTCCTTCGCACCTAACGACCCTCCCCCACGACGCCCTTGAAATAAGATGACCTTATCTCAAGGACAACAAAATAGGAAATGAGGTATGTTACACAATCAAGCTGATTAATACAGTGAGGTTTATAGTTATTATATTGGTTAGTTTCAATGAATGTATTTGTATATCACATTTTCTCGAAATATTAACTGTGATAGACTACGAACACTAATGGATCAAGATAATACAGAAATAACTATTGGGATAAAATAAAGATGTTTGGAAGTCTTCAATTTGGCAACGCAGTTACAGATTGGAACAAGATGATATATGAGTGAAATAAATATTTCTTTGAGGTGCGAATACTATAGATCACCGATTGTATAGTTTGAATTCACATCACACGCCAAAATAGCTTGTACACAGCAACAATAGCGTCAGTATTGTTTCAGTACATTTCTACCGGTACTGAAACAGTACCGAAATACTGATTCAGTACTATTAACCGTTCTGAAATATTACAGTACATTCAGCACTGAAATCCTACAGTATACTGAAATATTACAGTAGGTCTAATGTTTCAAGTCCGTGTCAATACTGTAATATTTCAGTACTGTTGCAGTACTGAAATACTCCTGTTCAATATCACTACTATTTCTGTCCAGTTTCAGTACTTTGGTAGAAATGTACTGAAACAGTACTGGCGCTATTTTTGCTGTGTACTGGCATGTCAAGAACGATTATGATGAGTTCTTCCCGAGACAGAAACATTTAAACAGTTAATTGCCTTGTAGATTTACGAACACGTAATCACCTTTCATCGAAATTGAAATCGTTATACGATGAACTTACATCAATGTATCTATCCTCGCACATCTATATTTCATCCACTCACCCATTCGTCCTTCCATCTGCTCACATAAATCTATCAGACCAATTAGTATCCTCATCCGCTCACTCTTATATGCATATATCCACCTATCCATATACATCTTGTATTCCAACTGCTTTCATCCACTCATTCATCTATTCATCCACCAAGCATCCTAGCTGTAAAAATATTCTCAACGGAATCTTATATTTACACAACTGCAGGGGAAATCGAAGCTCTTGGTTCAATTAGACTGAATATCAGCCTACCTCAGCCAGCTAAGGTAGGCCGAATTTCGGCCTACGACATCATAGCGTTAAATCTCTTCTTAATAAAGTGATCGTAAACCCTCATGTAAAGTTTCCATCAAATGAAAGACCATTGCGAACAGTGTCGGAAAATATTTATTTTAATTTTTTACGATTTTATTACACAGAGTAAACTGCAATTAAAGCATGGTATTCTATGGTGGTCTGTTGCAATCATAATAGGTCCAGTGACGTCACACTGCCTTAATACATATGTTTCAAACTCTGTATGCACTTTCCAATGCTTGATTCAAGCTTAAAGTATGTATACTTTGAGTTTCAACACAGACTCACTGTTCCAATGTGCATGTTCCAAAATCAGGGAAATTAACTGCAAGATTAAATTGACTTGACACTCATGAGTCACCATCTCCCAGATTTTGGTGAAACACGCACATTGGAACAGTGAGTCTGTGTTGAAACTCAAAGTATACATACTTTAAGCTTGAATCAAGCATTGGAAAGTGCATACAGAGTTTGAAATATATGTATTAAGGCAGTGTGACGTCACTGGACCTAAATATGATTGCAACAGACCACCATAGAATACCATGCTTTAATTGCAGTTCACTCTGTGTAATAAAATCGTAAAAAATTAAAATAAATATTTTCCGACACTGTTCGCAATGGTCTTTCATTGGATGGAAACTTTACTTGAGGGTTTACGATCACTTAATCACAGCTGCAAAAGTATCTCATTTCGCCAATACAGTTCGGGAAATCGCACCTCTCGGCCATTTCTCCGTCTACCCTAGAACCCGGAATTATCTTAAAGATCACAGTCTATGATCTTCGTATCTCCCGGCTCCAGTTCGCGAACCTCCGTGCTGTACGGCATAATCATAATCCGGGGGAGGGTCCTGGAATAGGAAACGGTTTTAACCATTACTTGGACCAAAGATATGAGGAGGTTTCTGTAACTAAATTCAAACTTTGATAACAGTTTCGGTAGACTACAAGCCACGGAGACAAATGTGGCGGTTTATATCTAGTGTACAACATGGAACAGCAAAATATGGAAACAATAGTTGGTATTACGAAATAGGACGAACATAGAATTGCAGGTAACGTCAAACTCAAAGAAATAATACATTTTGTCGAAATGAATATGAACGTGGGATTACACCAAAGAAGATTTATTCGAGCAAGAATTTCATTGAAGCTGAACAGGCGGGTTGTACATCGAAAGGAACACCACATCATTATACATTTTCTAAATAGACCGCCCATATTACTGCTGTAAGTCGGGTGATACCGTGCTAGTGCATTTCTCTAGTGTTACCCTAAAATAATTAGACAATTATATTATTTCACATTCTAAAGGCATCCTCATTACAAGCACATCGTTCCGTCTTTCGCTACCTCTGTCGTGAGCTTTGTTAGCCTTGTTATTTTCTGAGTTGCGCGTCAGGAAAACGTCTCAGTTGGGTTAAAACATACAGTAGCCCGGCCATTATCTCCTTTCACACGCCGGTACATTTACGGATATAAGTTGGATATTGATGTGGTGTCCCTACCGACGTACATAATTAACATTACAGACATTTGCCAAGCAATTCAGGTGGAAGAAAAAGCAAAATATTAGACGGGATATCACAGGAAAGGTTTTGTGACGAAGACACAAAGTTGCTGTTGTTGTTGTCAAAAAAATAAAATATCTAATTCGTAGGCTATTTGATTGCCGGTATCATACATCAAATTTCTTCATATGCTGCGCAGAATCCAAATATACTCGTACGTTATAATCTAATCAATGCAATAAAACAGTGTTCATTAAAATAAATTTCGACAACAACAACAACAACAACCAGGTTGAATTTATCCCTCAGTCCCGGGATTCCATGCAAAGCAAAGGCGCTTAGCCCAGGAATGGCTGTAGTCTCGAATGGCTGTGTAACCGACTACAGCCCAGGTTCCTCCTATATACAATATACATTGAACTTTGAATGACATTGTCCAATATCCTAACTGCACACGAAATAAAACGGCAGCGAATAGTAATAAACGATACCTCAGTTTTCCTCTACATTGGTCCTTCTCCCCGCCTGCCAACTCTCAACACTTAATAATCCCTCGTTCTTGAGATATCATCTTTTAATCACGCCTTCACGGAGTTTGCTGACATATTTTGGACTCCTATTTTGAATGTCTCAGCATAACGAAAATAGCCACGCCCACCTACACGCGCGTGCGTTGGACTGTCATCGAACTGGCCCGAAAAATCACGCATGCGCCACGGCTTGTATTCAAATGATACCGCCATCTCCGGCAAAGTCCGTGCAAGGGAAATTTACATGACTGACAGTTGAATGGCTGTCAGCTGAATATTCAAATCCCTGAGAATCTTGAACAATTGAGGATAACTTAAGAATGAGGGAATATCGAGAGTTCTAACTTGGAGGGAAGTGACAAAAGACTACAAGGAGAATAACGAGATACATTTTATTATCACCAGCTACTGTGTTCTTGTATGTGCAGCCGTTAAATCTTCCGAAACGCAGGCGTTTCGGAAGTCAAAACTTCGTGGTATGAAATGTAAAGGGAAGGAACTACAGCTGTGTAGGGAAGAACAGCCACGCCCACCTACACAGCAAAGGTTCTATAGCTAAAAGGCGCTATGCTTAAACATAATCGTATTAGCAAGTGGAACTGAAACTGTTGTGATTCACGAGAAGTTACCTGTATGACACACTGAACACCAGAACAAGACGTGGAAGTTACCTGTATGACACACTGAACACCAGAACAAGACGTGGAAGTTACCTGTATGACACACTGAACACCAGAACAAGACGTGGAAGTTACCTGTATGACACACTGAACACCAGAACAAGACGTGGAAGTTATCGGCAACGATGACTTTCGCCTGAATACATCAAAGACATGACCTCTACACGGTATTACACTTGATGCTACAGCCGAGAGTTAAAAATGAATAAATATCTTGGGTCTAGCTTTATTAGTCGATTTGTGAAATCAGACAGTAGACCCGATTGATTCTTTCCCTGGCATCACCGTAGTGGACGAAGTGGACGAAGGGCATGAAAGAGACCTAGAATGACCAGAAGAGTTGTTTTTCTAGATTAATTCGCATCTGCGCGAACCCAGTCAAGTCAAATCTCGTTAGAGGCCCGGATCTCTTTGCTCTGATATATGAGTAACCCCCTGTTCCCGGAGTTGTTTTACATCTGGATATCGATAGCCGATATAGATGTCGATAGCCGATCTAGATGTCGATATCTGTGCAGCTTGGATGTGGAATTGAAGCCGACAATAAAAAAAAACTAAAAAACTTGTGTATTCGGGAGCTCGACGTCTGTTCCTCTAAAGTGTCAGTTTCTGTAGGCCAAACCCACAGGGGAACGTAACTGGCTGAAGCTCTATACTCGCAATAGGCATTAATAATGTACCAGTACATATCTAGCACTATATAACCAGACAAATGCGCATTCAAAGTCGTCGTGCCATCTGCCCATCATCTTGGACTTTGACCTGGGCGAAGCTGGTCATATTCTGTCACCATTTTGCGAATCTTGAGATTTGACCTTGAAATGCCCATAGTGCAACCGAAATATATCTTTTCGTGACCTTGACCTATGTCAATCTTACAACATGTTACGGCCTTGACATTGAACCATATTCGAGTTACTCGAGTCCATGCATATACATTCGGGCTGATAAGTGAAATGGGATTTCCATGGTAAATTAGAGCATCATGCAGTTTGTTTTCTTCACCTTGTCCAAGTCAATCTTATATAAAAGACTGATATTCCGTGTTGCTGTCTGGCCAATCGTTTTGCATAGTTGTCTCCTGAAATTTTGAAAACATCTTGAAACCCTATGATGCAAGTTACATTACAACATATGTGCCAAAGTTAGTATTAGCGTGGATGGAATCATAATAATTCTTACACTCTTCACGTGATAATCGCATGTTCAGCATTCACTGGCATTGTTATAACGAGCGCGGGGACGCCGGGAATTATTCTAGAGAAGAAAATTAAAACGCATTAAAAGGCAGAAATTAAAATAGCTGCAGTGGGAAAACAAAGCATTGGGAAACGAGGCGATACGGACACAGATACAAGAATTTCATAATGGACGATATGATGGACGTTAGCTGTACACACGATCTAATTTTCTTTGCCAGATGGGTAGCTAAGTTTTAACATAGTTTCTCGACTATGAAATAGTCGCAAGTCAAATAGATTTGGGCTGGTTTCCTGTATTCAGTTTAGATGATGGCTTTATAACTGGTTGTCGATTTTAGACTGGCGGATAAGGATTAAGTTCAGTCTAGTTGGAGAGAGCGGACGTTGTGGTAAGGACCGTTGTGGGTTTACACTTGATGTTCGTGTAAGAATATCTCCGATCAAATGGACTGTAGCTTGCTGATTGGCGGATATTCTAACTAGGGATCAGTAGGTATTTCGAGGTTAGATTATCCTTAATTATTGCCGAAAATTTTATGGAAGCCGAAAGTCTGGTCTCTGGGCAGGAGAAAGTTTACCCCAGGAAGCATCCTCCCCACAGCGCATGCTCCATTTCGCAGGCTCATTTACCATCCCTGCCTCCAATAGCGGAAGTTGACCTTTACTACGTTGCTATGACGTATAGGGGAAAACCAACGAACGCACGGTTCAATTTGAATCCGGCCGAACAACTCCTTCAGTGTTGCACATGAGCGAACTACTATTCATATGCTCTGTCCAGATAAACATGGAAAATTATCTCCAGATCATTCTTTTTAACGCTAGGTCAACAGAGGTATTATGCAGACTTGAAAAGTAATCGAAATGTTCGGTAAACATCTATTTTACTATATATGATGTCACTTCCGGCGATGTGCGCTAAGGCCCCGAATCCGGTCCAAAAATCTGACTGGTGGCTGGGATGTTATTAGACCCCCAGCGAGGTGGTTGCCCAGGAAGTAGTTTTCACTGCGGGCCAATCTCACTTTGGGAGATTTTTACAAAATGGCGGCGTGTAGGGGGGCCAACAGGTTCTCAAAAATCCATTGGATTGGGCTGTGCGTCAATATGTTTTGGATTATCACAGATGCTTGGTGGTTATTCACATTGGTAAGCAGCCCTTGTTAATTTGGTCCTATTTTTGTTCAAAGATGATTAGGTCGTGTCAAATCGCCCTGAGACAAAGAATCAGTGAGCAAACGAGAAAACAGGTACGCTTAAAACTAAAGTGTTGAAACTTACTCGTAAAGTGTTGAAATAACCCTGTAAGTGTGTCCACAGGGACAACACTTAAAGAGCAGTCCCTGTGGACACACTTAAAGGGTTATTTCAACACTTTACGAGTAAGTTTCAACACTTTAGTTTTAAGCGTGGGGGTAAAAGAGAATATAATCGAATTAATACAGAACGATAAAAGCTACACAGATTTATCGTCAATGTTGAAACTCTAAAAGTTGAACAAACACGAAAAGCATACATGGAGATATGTCACTCGCCAGTGCGCCGATATCAAGTGATGGATATATTTGTAAGGGATTAGAGAATTGGCTGCAAATCTACATAAGGAGACGAAACTGACCAGTCAGATGGGTCCATTACCCAACAAACTAATCGCTTTTTAATTTGGTATGGTTCATTTTAAACATGGAACGTGTTGGAATGTTTGAATAGGCTGAAATGGGATATGTACACGTTCAGACATGCGCACTGACGAGTGGCCAATGATATAATCATGGTCATATGGGAAAGGATTGAAATTCCCGGACTAAAATTCAAGTTAATCCTCAGACAATAGATCCGCAGCATTGACGCGTGGCTCCCCGCATGATTTGCGGTTCCTTCTTCAGGTATCTTTCCTATCTCTCCAGCATGGGGCGGTATTTTTATCTATTGAATGCCGGTCTAAATATGGCAAATATGCATCAAATTATCCTACTATTCCAAGAAAATACAATTGTGCTTATATTTATAATAATTTTGGCAAAATCAGGACGAAAATAGTCATGTTATCATCAAATTAAAATATTTCCTTCCTGCTGAAGAGATAGGATATAGGATAGGGACCAGAAGAAAGAACTGCAGATCAGGCAGGAATCCACTTATCGACTGCTATCGCTGCTCTCGGTGCAGATATATTGTCTGAGGTTTAATTTCAATTTCAGTGCAAGTCCGGGATTATGAAGATCCGTAAAAGGAGAATAATTTAAACGCGTTAATTAATTTTTCTAGTCTAGAAGTGTTCTGATGTTACAGTTCCAGTATCTTTAATAAATGTATACGATTCGTTAGGTCTGTGTGCAAAATCAATTAAGCGGCTACAAGAAGATTACAGAAAATATCAGCTTGATAGATGAAATGCAGAAACGCTACATAAAACTAACGAATACAAACCGAGGGATGCATGGCGTGATCATAGGAATGGTCCCGGATTTCCTTGTGTTGTTGATGGCGACGTTCGTGACGTCGGTTTTTCATGGGGTTCGAGCTCGGAGTTTTGTAGGCGCATAATTTTATGAAGCCAGCCATCAGTAAAACCAGTCCTATACCCATCAACAACACCGCCCACCAATATTCCTGAAAGAATTCAACAGAAATTCAATTCAGCTAGGGTAATCTCTCCAATAATTCGAAAACCGGAAATGCATGTTATCGCTCGTAATAAGTCGATACTTTCGAATTATGCTAACGTTTTATAGAAATGGCAAAAACTGAACCAGAATACCATAGACCACTATAGGAAGAGCCACTGTGGCATATACGCATATAACCCCAGGCAGAGTGTTATCTGGTAGGATCTATTTGGTGATATGGTGAATGTAGATATGTAGGCTTCTCAACGTATGGTATGGTTAAATGATATATTATTTGGGAGAAAGAATAACCTAGCCGTCAGCGGGAATCGAACTCATGACGCCTTCAACCCTGGAGTTGCTCTTATCATCTGAGCAATACGGGAAAGACAGAGAAAGGATTGACCTCATTTGGAACAATCCACGGGAGTATTGTCTGTTACCCACAATCCACGGGAGTATTATCTGTTACCCACAATCCACGGGAGTATTGCCTGTTACCCACAACCCACGGGAGTATTGCCTGTTACCCACAATCCACGGGAGTATTGCCTGTTACCCACAATCCACGGGAGTGTTGCCTGTTGCCCAAAATCCACGGGAGTATTGCCCGTTACCCACAATCCACGGGAGTATTGCCTGTTGCCCACGATCCACGGGAGTATTGCCTGTTGCCCACAATCCACGGGAGTATTGCCTGTTGCCCACAATCCACGGGAGTATTGCCTGTTGCCCACAATCCACGGGAGTATTGCCTGTTGCCCACAATCCACTGGAGTATTGCCTCTTTCCCACAATCCACGGGAGTATTGCCTGTTGCCCAGCATGGGTCAGATGGTAAGAGCACCTCCACAGGTTTCCTTTTTTTTTAAATGATTTCGTTTAGCAAACTTTTTCTTGAAAAGCTCGTCTTCATGCCAAATCATCAATTCAATATGGTTAAGGGAGTAGAGGACGTTCATTTCTAGAGGTTGAATGTTTTTTTAAATTTCAGTAATTTTTCATCAGGTTAAGAGAAGATGATCCACGAAAAAAAATGGGGGGTCACCATGCTCGTTAAAAAAATATGGCAGCCAAATGCATGTATACCAATTAAAAGCCATAACACTGAATACATAGGGAAATTTGATTTTTTTTCTTGCTTGATGCTCAATGAATCAAACTTCCCAAGGTCAAATTTTCCCCCATTTTGCTTTAACACAAAACACTAAACACAAACAAAACAAATAGTTCTTGTTGAATATGTACAGGGTGACACCATACTTTCTTAGAAAATATTAGGAGTATAACAGATAAACTGGGCCTTTCCAGTCCTATTTACAGGAGGGGGTGGGGGTGGGGAATCGGGGTGGGGGTGGGGAATATTATTGGAGATTCATTTATTGGCCATTTACAAGTTTCCTTTTTGTTGAAATTGACTTTTGGGGGATATCAGAGGCATAATTTTCAACATCATCCGAACGCATGACACGATCATACGTAGAAACTTCTGCTCGTAGCCATGCGGTAACGGGTGCTATCTGAGTGTAATAGGGCGTTTCCCAAATGGTCACATCCGACTGGTCCCGTTACATCCGACATCGGTGCAATCACATTCATACAACGAAGACACACCTCCAGAAAGCGATCGATTGAAATGATCCCATGGTGGGCCTCGAAGTGCCCCCATCACAAAATAAAAAGCATATCATTTTCCTGTGGTCTGCCGCCGATTTTATTTTGTTTTCAAATATGTTAGGCCGTTTGTTTCTTAAGATAAACAAAGAAGCATGCTCCACTAGAGTGAGAAATAAAATAGCTAATTTGCACAACTTCGTGTTGGTCTCGCGTAGACTCCCCCAGTCTTGCGCCTCGTGAAACTGACATGTTTGCATGTGTGAGAAATATTTGAATACAGATAATTTCATTGGCTCGTTTAAATGGGGCCAACATTTGACCTCATGCTTTGGGAACAACTTTCGAACTGGATTATCTCCCTCTAGATAGATGGCGCCGTGTGAAATACATGCCGAATCAGAGCGAAAATCTAAGGGTAGTGTTAAGTGAAACGTGAAATGCCCTTAGAAAGCTAAGATGAATTTTCAACCTTGGGAGCACTTTTCACCTTCCAGCCGTTGAATCTAAAATGCCAACGTTTTGGTCAGTCCTATCACACTATCGAACCACCAGTAAAACGCATAAATGGTTCTGTTGTGTCTTTTGTTTATTTATATCCCATTTTGAGATGTCTGGGTACTTTTGTTAGAAAATTCAGCTTGTTTTGAAATTTTTCACAAATCACCATGTTGTAGCCCCATAAGAGCAGGAAAATGAACGTCCTCTACTCCCTTAAACGGATATCACTGTTTCCGATTTCATTATATTGGCGATATTCTCAAGTAACATACCTGCATCCATTCCACCACCGTGGCCAAGTTTTTCGGGTCCAAATAACTGAACAAGCGTTTTAGCGCTCCGTCAGCGTCCGTTTTCCGGCACTTTTGAAATACGTCGCAATAACCTTGATAGTCTTTACAAGGGGAACCTGGTCGTTGAGAAATCAGAAATGACAGTGAGATTGAATTATATTTATTGCATCATTGCTAGAAGGCGGTGATGATATCATTTTACCGATAACTCGGTTAGCAATTTACACTATTTACTTTGTCGTTTCAATAGACAAAACATCTTTACAAGTCCAGGTAAATCCTAAATGCTCGCAGAGGGTTTACCTGGACATTTTTGGTGATTCGAATGAGTTCTTGAGTCGATGTCTCTATTATACAATCTCGTACATTTCATCCCCGGAGATTGTTTTGAATTAGTATGTCGGTATCCCAGGCCTACGGTTTTTGCTTTAACTTCCGATGTCGATTTCAACTTGACATCAAAACAGTTTGGCTTCAACTAGCTTAGCGCGTTCACTAATTGGGTTGATTTAGGGGAAACACCTTGATCTAGTTATATCCAGAACTCGTATGGAAAACTGACCAAGCCAGTGTATCGATCCTGACAGATCGATCGATACACTGGCTCGCGAGGATGCAGACAAAAATGTACTTGAGAGATATCCACTTAAGTATAATGTGTATGCATTGTGGAGATTCGAGAGATATCCATAATCTAGGATGAGAGATATCCATTAACTAGGATGAAAGTAACTTCGAAAATGAAGTCATCGTCAGTTTACGTTATTTGGAGTAAAAGTTCTTCTATCTCACAAACGTGGGGTGATGTTCTTGTCCCTAAATTTATTTTGTTGAGGAAATTGATGCCCAGTTCCGCTTTCTTCAACCTGCGATACTATTTTTGGAAGGCAATGGTGGAATTATGAAAATCAGGTCCTATGTCTCGGAAGGGAGTCCAAAATCCACTAAAAACAAAATCCATCAGAGAGATATCCACAACAGCATAGACAAAATATAGACCTATTGTGGAAGAGTGATGAAATTTGTCTCATGGCAGTACAGCGGTTGTTCTGGGGATGCTATTAGAATGTAGCATTCTCTGTTAAATCAAGATATTAACAGACAGTGCCAGCGTAATGTTCCAGCTGTCATTCATTGGTCATCCGGCCCGCAACCACAACCACGTGACAGTGTCAGTTGACCCATGCATGCATGCGTTATCGAGAGTATGTATTGTGAGAGCGTGAATCATATCTATAGCGGTTAATTTTAGCAAAGGGTTGCTTTCCTTTCTTTTTTTTATCTATTTGATTTCAATTTTTACCGTGTTAGAATTTAATTGTCAAAATATTGAATCTCTCTAACTAAGTCTTCTTCAATTAATTCTCAAAGATACCGTACCTGGTATAAGTTGTACACCTTGTGCCGTTCCGTTTGCTACGTCTTCCAGCAATGTCTTGAACTTGGAGTAGGTAGTATAGGCGGATTTATTGTAGGAACTGATACATATATTAGTCCCCGGGGCTGTGAACAGAAATAATTCAGGAATACATGACAGATTATCTAATTTCAAGTCATTGTCTCAACTCTCCTCTCCATACCAATTTTTCCATCGTAAGGTTGGGTATACACGTTTAATTTTTCTTCGACAAAATAATTTGGACATCTTTGTATAAGAAATAGGACAATCTTATGTACCGACGAAAAATATTTTCCCATATACGTATACATGAGCAGTGTGACTAGCGTCACAGGACCTACGAAGTACAGTAGGCATTAGGACTCGCGAACTGAACTCTTGGAAATCCCCACCCCCAGTTGAAATCCTGCCTATATATTAAGATGGGCACCGCCCAAGTCAGAATCGCCAGTGATGTTCATCAAAAATCACCAGAAATTTTCACCAAAAGTAGGTCAGCTCAGAACTTGTTGGTAACAGTCTCCTAATGCGCCTTCATTCCAAAATAAATAACGATCGCCGATTTAATTCTACAATTTTTTAATTAAAGGAAACAGATTGAATAATATAGGTTCAGTAGATTTTAAGCTTTACGTGTGAAAATACATTTACATCTCTTTAATGGTTTTCAGTGCCCTTGTCCAGGATCAAAACAACTTTTTGAATCACATTATTTTCCCAACAATACAACAAATTTTTATATATAGTACTATAGTAGAAAGGTAGCATTTATGTAGTTCACGGTAATTCAACTCAAGACCAACACCTTCTCTGCACAAGATAATAATGATTCTATGTCATTCTCCTGAGCATAACCGGTACAAAGACGAATAAATAGCGTCTCTACATCACGTTGTTATCTAGATATATGAGAACACATTTTGGGTATCGGCAATCTGATGAATGTACTATTCCGGTTTTCTTGTTTCACATTATATTCTATGGCGGTTGATCGGTGATTTTCTTCATTGATAAACCTTAAACCACCTCAGCTTCGTTGTGTGAATCGGAATTGCATTGCTGTGACACACCAGCACACTCCGTGGCAGTGATTCTGTATCCCCTAATCAAGGAATCAAAATGGATCAAGATTTGAAATGACAAGAGAAATTTAGACATATTTTGTTTACACATGTAATTTTTTGTTCAAATTATATCCAAGTGTGATATATAGTCAATATTCAAGAGGTACAAAAAAAACCCCAAAGTATGTCCTCATATTTTCACATCCATGCCAAGAAATACTGCATTGAAAAGGGTCCATTTAGCCTACCCTGTTTTATCGCTCTAATCAGCAAATGGCGGGGTAATATTTCTGCTGTCAAAATTGTATTTCCCTCCAAAGTCTTAACCCTTGAATCCAAGTCACACACTCTCTGATGCAAAGTAATGATTGTCCTAACTATGCGATTAGGACATTATGAACATGTCTTTGGTCATAGTGTACATATCATAACTCACATCAATGTTTTCTGCTATATTATTTCAATGATATGGTTTAGCAATTTAAGTTATGGAAACAGCGCTGATTGTTTGAGGGTATATGCAGTAGGCCTATGCTGTTGGGGAATTGTGGAATTGTGGAATTGTCCCAGATGCACGTTAAGATTAACCTCAGTAATAGGGCCATGTGGCATGTGGATCAATGACAGGGTATTTTTAGCCGTGGGTAATTTGACCTGAATTTGAAGCCTAGCTGGTGTGGTCAATGATGAAATGTTTGGATGTTAAATAGGATACACGTTAAAGGCTACAGTTTACATATATATATATAACAATATACTGAAGTGTTAATTATAAATCTAATTTTAATCAGAATTATTTCAGATCAGAACTTGCTGGTAACAATGCCCTAATGCACGTTCATGCCAAAAATCAAGGTTCTAATGTCAACGGTTCTGCTTATTTTGCCGACGAAAGGGTTCGGATGGACTCACTCACTCATTACCGGACAATTTGCGATCTGTAGCCTACTTCGTAGGAACATACGATCGAATTTACGTCGAATATTGTAAACTGGTTCAAAAATAAGTGTTCGTGTGAGTACAACGTGAAGCTGGGCACACACGATCAATTCTTTTTTGACAAATATGTTGCCGTCTGAATGAGTTCCCCAGAAAGAGAAAATGACAGCTCAAAGAAGCACTTGACCGGTGGTGTCAAACTATGAACAAAATCTTTGTATGGTGGCTGCGTCATATGGCAAGCCGTTTTGGTATTTATTTTGGATTTCTTTTACATCAAATTTTTTTCTTTCTTTTTATATATAGATATATAAAATTTCATTTTTTTATATCAATTTTGTTTTTATCATATAAATTCCAACAAAATTGCTTGCCATGGCGTCAAAATAACAGATACAGGCAGCTGGTTTATACCTTTACATGACACATAACACATGTCTTCAGCTTGAGTCCGCCAATCGCCGTTCAAGAAGCATTCATCCCAACCAATCTTCTTACAAATCGAGCCTACACATTCCTGAAACGGGAAATTTGATTGGACGATAAGGAATTAGTTGATGAAAGAATAAAATGGAAAATAAAAATTATTGTGTTTCAAAATGAAGTCGAATGGTTCAAATTGATTTGAATAAAAACTACTTGGGCTGAATTCGGAAAGAAATACTGATGAGCCGACTGGGAGCCTCTGTTAATAACATGTATCCTCCAAAGTCTAACGCACACATTTTGTTGTATTAGAACAAAAACAGTGTTCTGGGCTGTTTTTGTCTGCTGTGTTCGGGGTCTAAAAACAGAAAATATAAGTTCAGAACAAATGTTCGCGAGATAAAACCTGTTTGATATTGCCAAAACGTTTTACCCTGAATACCATTTTTCGGCATATTTTCTTACTATTAACCAATCAATTGACGAGCCGCGCCCATGTGACAAATGATTGAACCCGAGGCTACGTCTCCTTGTGGCGCGGACGGTTTGTTTCGAGATGAAATGTTCGCTTTGTGCGGAGAGCAGGAAAAAAACAGGCAAAAACAAGAAAACAAGGTTTTTGTTCTAATACAACAAAATGTTCGCTGTGTGCGTTGAGCTTTAAGGATGCATAGTTGTGGCGGACACTGCATGTATAGCCTAATTTATTAGCTCCCCTCAATTAGTTTCCGTAATTAAATATTACTAGGCTGCTCATTCACCCCCATGGGTTCATTCACCCCCATGGGTTAGTTTATAGGGATAGGGAGATCGCGTGCCCTTTCTATACTCATCGCGCACTACTCATCGCGCATGCGCAGTCGACCCATTCTACTGCAGGGTGCAAGCCTGGCCCATGGAATCTCAGGTAGCGAAAACCCCAGGTCTTTCGCCCCACCCTATCCCGCGCCACACCTATAGGGATAGGGAAATCGCGTGCCCTTTCTATACTACTCATCACGCACTACTCATCGCGCATGCGCAGTCGACCCAGTCTACTGTAGGGTGCAAGTCTGGCCCATGGAATCTCAGGTAGCAAAAACCCCAGGTCTCTCGCCCCATCCTATCCCGCGCCACACCTATGCGACCCGCTGTGCAGTGAGTAAAGTGGAGGAGGAGGAGGAGGAGGAGTAGGAGGAGGACATGCCACGGATTATACTAGGGAGATATGTTTCTAGCGAACTAACTTTCGAATGAACACGTATAAAGGATATATCGGTTCACGTAGCAAATATAAACAGAACAGTTTTTCAAACAAATATTCTGGAATAGTTTTTCAATATATTATTCAAAATAATTTCGGGTTTTTGGTAAAAATTAAACCGAGGCGTCTAATTTCCGGAAGCAGCTTTTTATACCTCTAACCTTAAAGAGTGGTGATTCAAGTAGACTGTAGTAGGACTCTCCGTTAAATCAAGATATTAAAAGACAGTGTCAGTTTGCTGTTCCCGCTGTCTCCCCTCCAGCGATTGGTCACTCAACCCGCGCCATTTTAAATTAAGACGATCGTTCTCATTGGATCTCTATTTATAGAAGCCATCCTGATCTCTACAGACAACCACGTGACTGTCTCAGTTGATCCAAGACGTAACTCGGCCTCCTTTTCGATCTCAAAATCTCCCGTCTAAGTGAGAAAATGTTGTTATTACCAATTCAATATTACAATGGACCGTTTGAGAAACAGTCATAAATCTGAGTGAGAACACACTTTTCTTGAAGAAAGATGTCTCGCGGGACTAGAATGATGCGTCGGCATGCGTGTAATTACACCTCAGACATGTATAGCATACGTACCCCTTGTTGACAGACCAACGTGTTGTCCTCACAGAAGACCAGATCTTCTTTAGATTGTGCTGAGGAACAACTACCATTCCTCCCGGTAAAATCATGTTAAGGGAACTATTCAATGGACGAAGATGGCAGACAAAAGCTTCTGAAACTCCAAAGCCCGCCTTTGGGCGCTACCGTAGCATTTTAAATGATATTGTCTAGATGATGGTTGTTCTCGGAGGGGTTGAACATTCTGATAATAAATGGGTTAGTTTATAAGCTTTCAGAATCAATGGTCTTGATGATTAAGTATGAGGAAAGAGTAATGGGGCAGATGACCCGTCACCCAGGCCTGTGGTTGTGATACAACGTATTCAAGAGTATAATTATTTCCCAGTTTTCATACGCCACAGTGAGCCAGTGGATATAAAAAAAAATTCGTTCTATACGACCTACACCGATCTACATACCCTTCCTCTACTATATTGTAGATGAGATATAGTAGAGGAGGGGTATGTAGATGTAGGTCGTATAGAACGCATTTTATGATATCTACTGTTATTGTGGTGCATGAAATTTGGGAGATAATTACACTCTTAAACGAGAGATCCTGAAGGATCTTGGCGCCCACCATTGTCCGATAATTGTAAGCTAATGAGAAGAGGATCTTTTTGTCCATTGTTACTAAGAACAAACGATTGATTTGTAATTTTGTTTACAGAATTTCGAATCTGATCGAAAAAGGGACACTGCAAAACAACACGATATCATCTTTCTAAGTTTAAGGAGTTTCAAGATTTCTAGAAACTGTACTTATGTCGGTTGTTATAGTACAAGAGAAAAGTTAGTCTAAAAGTGAATGTCCGGACGATCTTTCGTCTTCGTTTCGTAGTTTTTTTTTTGCACGTGTCATCATTGGGTACTGGAAGCGAAGACAAATCTCTTCGACCCTTTGGCATGAGCTATGAAACATTCTTAAGATTTTATAATTAGGAACGAATTCTGTTCCGTTTACTGGGCTAGTTTGAGATACCTCTTTTAAGATACCATGCTTGAAAATAGTAAGATGGTACAATACTTAATACTGAAGGGATCCGCGCAGTAATGTTGAAACTTCGAAAGTGTCTGAATCCTGATGAAACACGCAGAAGTCTACAATTGTCGAGTTGTAACGTGTCACAGGAGTGACGTCCCTTCATGTAGCCGACCTGGACACTGGACTAAAGAAAACTGATTTAAAATTTGAAGAAATACATTTTAATTCCGAATTATTGGAACCTCTTGATATGGAAGGTGAAGGTATGGATATTCTCTATAGTCACTATATAGAATATGTCCCACCGTTTGATCCGCCGACTCGTGTGATGCAACGTCACAACTCGGGAATACCATATTAATTTGGAGCGTAACTTGGATTTTCGAATCGGACCAAAAAAGGTATCTTGCACAACTAGGCCCCATCTGGGACCTGTGTACAAAATTTCAGAAAGATCCATGAAGTAGTTCCTGAGAATTCACGATAACTATGTTTCAAGGGGAAATCCAAGATGGGCACCTGGTGGCCATATTGGATTTTCGAATCGGACGAGGAAAGGGTATTTTGCACAACTAGACCCCAACGGGAACCTATGTACCAAATTTGAGAAAGATCCATGCAGTACTTTCTGAGAAATCATGATAACAAAGTTTCATGGGGAAATCCAACATGGCTGCTTTGTGGCCATATTGGATTTTCGAATCGGACCAGAAAAGGTATCTTGCACAACTAGACCCCAAGGGGAACCTGTGTACCAATTTGAGAAAGATCCATGTAGTAGTTCCTGAGAAATAGCGATAAAAAGGTTTCACGGGGAAATCCAAGATGGCTGCCTGGTGGCCATATTGGATTTTCGAATCAGACCAGAAAAGATATGTTGCACAACTAGACCCCAAGGGGAACCTGTGTACCGAATTTGAGGAAGATCCATGGAGTAGTTCCCAAGAAATAGCAATAACAAGGTTTCATGGGGAAATCCAAGATTGCCGCCTTGTGGCCATATTGGATTTTCGAATCGGACCAGAAAAGGTATCTTGCACAACTAGACCCCAAGGGAAACCTGTGAACCAAATTTGAGAAAGATCCAGTAGTTCCCGAGAAATCGCGATAACAAGGTTTCATGGGTAAATCCAAGATGGCCGCCTTGTGACAATATTGCATTTTCGAATCGGACCAGAAAAGGTATCTTGCACAACTAGACCCCAAGGGGAACCTGTGTACCAAATTTGAGAAAGATCCATGCAATACTTTCTGAGAAATGACAATAAGGTTTCATGTGGAAATCCAAGATGGCCGCCTTGTGACCATATTGGATATTCGAATCGAACCAGAAAAGGTATCATGCACAACTAGACCCCAAGGGGAACCTGTGTACCGAATTTGAGAAAGATCCATGCAATACTTTCTGAGAAATCACGATAACAAAGTTTCATGGGGAAATCTAAGATGGCCGCCTTGTGACCATATTGGATATTCGAATCGAACCAGAAAAGGTATCATGCACAACTAGACCCCAAGGGGAACCTGTGTACCGAATTTGAGAAAGATCCATGCAATACTTTCTGAGAAATCACGATAACAAAGTTTCATGGGGAAATCTAAGATGGCCGCCTGGTGGCCATATTGGATTTTCGAATCGGACCGAAAAAGGTATCTTGCACAACTAGACCCTAAGGGGAACCTGTGTACCAAATTTGAGAAAGATCCATGCAATACTTCCTGAGAAATGACGATAACAAAGTTTCATGGGGGAAATCCGAGATGGCTGCCTGGTGGCCATATTGGATTTTCGAATCGGACCAGAAAAGGTATCTTGCACAACTAGACCCCAAGAGGAACATGTGTACCAAATTTGAGAAAGATCCATGCAGTAATTCCTGAGAAATCGCGATAACAAGGTTTCATTGGGAAATCCAAGATGGCCACCTTGTGGCCATATTGGATTTTCGAATCGGGCCAGAAAAGGTATTTTGCACAACTAGACCCCAAGGGGAACCTGTGTACCAAATTTGAGAAAGACCCATGCAGTAATTCCCGAGAAATCGCGATAACAAGGTTTCATGGGGAAATCCAAGATGGCCGCCTTGTGGCCATATTGGATTTTCGAATGGGACTAAAAGAGGCATCTTGCACAACTAGACCCCACGGGGAACCTGTGTACCAAATTTGAGAAAGATCCATGCAGTAGTTCCTGAGAGATAGCGATAACAAGGTTTCATGGGGAAATCCAAGATGGCCGCCTTGTGGCCATATTGGATTTTCGAATCGGACCAGAAAAGGTATCTTGCACAACTAGACCCCAAGGGGAACCTGTGTACCAAATTTGAGAAAGATCCATGCAGTACTTCCTGAGAAATCACGATAACAAAGGTTCCTGGGGAAATCCAAGATGGCTGCTTGGTGGCCATATTGGATTTTCGAATCGGACCAGAAAAGGTAGCTTGCACAACTAGACCCCAAGGGGAACCTGTGTACCAAATTTGAGAAAGATCCATGCAGTAGTTCCTGAGAAATCGCGATAACAAAGGTTCATGGGGAAATCCAAGATGGCTGCCTGGTGGCCATATTGGATTTTCGAATCGGACCAGAAAAGGTATGTTGCACAACTAGACCCCAAGGGAAACTTGTGTACCAAATTTGATAAAGATCCATGCAGTAGTTCCTGAGAGATCGCGATAACAAGGTTTCATGAGGAAATCCAAGATGGCCGCCTTGTGGCCATATTGGATTTTCGAATGGGACTAAAAGAGGCATCTTGCACAACTAGACCCCACGGGGAACCTGTGTACCAAATTTGAGAAAGATCCATGCAGTAGTTCCTGAGAGATCGCGATAACAAGGTTTCATGGGGAAATCCAAGATGGCCGCCTTGTGGCCATATTGGATTTTCGAATCGGACCAGAAAAGGTATCATGCACAACTAGACCCCAAGGGAAACCTGTGTACCAAATTTGAGAAAGATCCATGCAGTAGTTCCTGAGAAATTGCGATAACAAGAAATTGTTTACGGACGGACGACGGACGGACGACGGACGATGGACGGACGACGGACCACGGACAAAAAGCGATTTGAACAGCCCACCATCTGGTGATGGTGGGCTAAAAATATATATATGTGTACTTGTATTAACAAAAACATCGACGAAGAAATCGACTGCTAGTCAAGCCACTGTGAGTCATCGAGAATATTGGGGTTGGGCAATGCCGAGTTTAGGCTATTTCTGAAATGGCCAAACACTAAAAAGGATATTTGCAGTAGGACGCCATCGCACATTCCTGTTCGGGAGAGCATTCCTTCTGGGGATTTTCGGGGACGAAGGTGCAATTATTGTTACAGCACTGACCTTGGGAGGGACTGAAACAATATTTATAGATGAAAAGATATCTGTATAGAAAGATATACTGCATAGAAACTTTTAAAGCGGCAAATACATGAAACATGAAATATCGATGGACACATCTGCGCGAACGCAGTCAAACCAAATCTCGATGAAGATCTGCCAGGGCCTGTTTTTCCCGGGATATGAGTCCGCGGCCTGTGTTGTTCCGTGAAAAGAAAGGGTCTAAATCGATTCGTTTATACCTACATTTAGACAAGAAGGACCTCTTGGACCAAAACGATTTTTCATCAGGGGAGATATAATGCCACCGCACATCACAAGGTTGAGAGGATTTTTGGTCCAAGGGGTCCTTCCTGTCTAAATGTATGTTTAAATGACTCGATTTAGACCCTTTTTTCGCGAAATAGCACATGCTGAGGATTTCATTTCCATGTGAGAACTGTAATCATAACGCAGTCGAGTTAGACCTTTCACATATTGTGTACATATATTTTCTCTTGTCGTTGCATTAAAAAACATGTATTTTCAAGTCATTTTATTTTGTTCGATTTCAACCGCACCGCGTATGGGCGAAAATCCCGCCTTATCGTACCATCTCTTTTGCGCCCACGATGAAGATCACACGGTTTACCTGCATTCTGACGTCTCCTTTAGTTTACATTCCTGTGCATGTCCACTGTGGTAACAGCAAGTTTCGGTACAGTCCTGCTGAAAGCCACAATCACACTCCTCTCCACTCTCAACGATAGTGTTTCCACAATAAGAGCTGTTCGATTCTAAGAACATGAAAAATGTGTAGTGTGTTAATAAACCCGAAGGGCAAACAGAAGGTATTATAAATCTTCCATAGACTGGTAATAAACTGTGTTGAGGAGTCCACGATCTTCAACATGGTGATAATGTGCATGAGTAAAATGGCGGGTATATATCCCAGCCTGTCTATTATAGCTCTCAAATGGTCGGATTTCACCCCAGGGATACCGAACTATTACCAGGAAAACAAACAGTCGACACGACAGAGATCTTTCAACACGCACTATTTATTTCCGTTTATTTTAATCTCCCAACAGGATTAATCTCCCAAATGTCTTGTCAGCTAACTCTTCACGATACCACTTACTATGAAGCCCTGCATCCAAACATTATCATACAAAAGCTGACGTAACCAACCCAGATATCAAACATAATCAATACAAATATTTGCTTTCATCCTGATATAGATGCGTGAGAGCTTTTTAATTTCCACAAAAAGATGTGCTAATGTAGTTTTTTTTCAGAACAACTGGCTGTTCCTGTTGTAAAGAGATGATCATATTTTCGAAAATAGCTCAATGGGCCCCAATACCCCTCGGCTAACAGATATTGTCTATACTCAGCAAACATACATTGTAGAAGAGGTCTTTATAGAACTTTGACAACTATATTAAAAACATGCGATCTAGTGGGGTTGACTGTGGGTCTCTCGTGCAAGAAATACATCGAATTTGGGCCATGTCAGCTTTTCCCAAGGCCTTAATTGATGGGAAACAGTTTCCGCTTAGGTTCTGTTTGGGCATGACGGAATTCCTAGATCTAAATATACTCTTCAATTTAGCTCTTGACACTGCAATCAAGTAAAAAAAAATTAGGCAAAACGACCCTGAAAACGGATCGCTTGGTGAAAACTGACGTCATGATATCTTGGTGTTCATTGTTGGCAGTTTGTTGGATTGGTTGTAGAACGACCGAGGCGAGATCTCTCTGACGTGGAAACTTGATTTAAAATGTTGAAATGAAGAATGAGTGTGATAGTTGAAATTATTTTCATTCTAATTGATGTGAATGTAATCTGTGTACTTACCTATGAAGCAGTTACGTTTTCCTTCTTGCTGATTAATTATCACATAAAGAACTTTTGCAATGTAGTCCCGACTGCATGATGAGAACTGGTTGTTGTTTTCAAATCCGCCCGGATTGGCGCTGGCATACATGATATAGTTTCCTTTGTCGGCATCCAGGTGTGTCGTTTTAAACGGAGCGCATTCCGTCGTAGCGTCGTGCTATGGAGAAAATGCCCATTTTTAGTAATTGAAGCAGCCATTTTCATATTCAGAACATGTTAAAATAAATATTTAACACATGCTTTTACAGAACTGTACAGGTATAAAAAAAACATTTTCTATTCCCGGAACGCCTGCCACCTCCCCGCCCCCCGCCCCTCCCCCTAAAGTTGAACCGAGAGCACGTTTCAGGACAAAGTGTCCCCTCTTACAGTTGAAGTAGGCTATCCGTGGCCTGTTAATGCCGATACTATGATAATCGTAATGAACCTCTGAGGAAACTGTTATTGGCTGAATTTTCTTCCAATTTTCTTCACAAGCCAGTGGATTTACAGGATTTCCATTTGAAAATTCAAACTGACCAATGAAATTATTTAAAACTGAAAGATTTCCCATGATGCACTGTTGTTTATATAAAACTCCATACACACCAGTTCTCTATCGGAACCAAGCAGTGATCCTTCATTGTGGAACGTCAAGGTGTTTTTTTTGTCGTTTTTTTTCTCTTTTTTTTGGAAATTCGGCATAAATCCTATCAAAACTTTTAGCGGGATTTGGATCGAAAGGAATTCTGAATATTGGGATTTTGGAATGGGTTTTTACCTGCAAACCTTACGTTATTACTGGACGGAAATTTGGTTCATACTCCATGTAAGAATCACGAGACAATGCATAGAATAGCCAAGTCTGGGGACAACAATGTGTCTAGACTTGTGCCTTTTCAGCGACACAGAGACTCGGACAATGGCCTCCTACATGAAGTATCTACCAGAACTTTGCTTGAAATTATAGTTGAGAAATGGAGAAGAGACCCTTGACCACAGTCCCTGGCCTTCTCCGTGTTTTGTTACCGGAGAGATCAGCAGATACACTGGGCCTGTGCCATCACAGGGAGAGAAGAATGAATGCTCACCAGCTGGATGCGACAGTCGCGGCCCTAATTCTGATAGAGTGATGATCTTCAAAGTTCGGTAAAGAATTAAATTCATGTAAAAATTAGGTCATAAATTTCTTCGGGTGTTCTTCTTAACCCGATCTCGATGATAGATTCGAAAAGAGTCATTTCAAATTTGGCACTGTTGGCCACTGCATGAACAAAGATACCGCGTTAGGGCCTAGGGTTATCTGGACATGTGTGTCTTCGGAAAACCTGGCTTGCGTTGACCTATCCAATCGTTTGGGGTTTATTTGCGAGGTGATCGAAGAATCTGCACTTTCGTGACCAGACTGAACAAAACGACGCCATAATATTATCACTCAATCGGATTTTAATTTACCGAAAGAGAAAATAGTCTCATGCATATTAAATGATATTGAAATTGCTCCTGACGGAAAAATATCCAAAACGCAACATACCTCCGCCCCGAAGCTGTGGCCCACTTCGTGCGCAAAGGTAAGATGAGACACCCGTAGGGCCACCCGCTTGCCGTAGTTGAGTAGAGAGACGACACCCGTATTGAGGGACTTCCGTACTCTCTTGTTGTTGGTCTCGGTAGTCTCCTGGTACGGCTCACACAGACCGCCGGTTGTTCCTGGAACCAAAGAAATACTTTATTTGGCCTTGAGTGAGTGAGTTAAGGTTAACGTCGAGTTCAGCAGTATTTCGGCCATATAGCAACGATATAACTAAATACGATATGATTAGCTGGACATGTGCGACTAGCCATGTACAACCATCCTGTAGAGAAAACTAATCTTCCCCCCTCGTGGTAACAGACATGGTACAAAATTCATGTTGTTCACCCACTTGGGGTCGATTATAAAAACACAACCTTGAAACGATTATCGACAACTTTTTTTTATTTGACTACCTTATCTCACTCGCCATTTTGATTGAATGTGGAATTTTGTCATCTAATCAAACAAGAGGAGAAACAATCCCGTCAAAATGTTATTATCGCCAATTATGTGTATATCCTGAAATTGTCAACTGCAAATAGTATATGTCGAAAACACTATCACCTGTTCAGTTCAGTTTAGTTCACCTTGGTTTGGTCCAGTTCAACTTGGACTTTGCTTAACGTTCCTTTGCTTAGAGTTAAGTTCAGTTTAATGCAATTCAATACTCAAGTTTTGAGATGATAAAAACAGTGCAACTCTCTATATATGAAGTTACAAATAGCTGTATCACGTGACCTACTGTAGGACCAGACTGCCTAGGAAATGATGAGAAAACTTTCCCGCTGTTCATAACCGTGAAACTAGTACGTTAAATTAAATTTATAAAAGAGAATCAATCATAATTGAAACCAGTAGTACAATGTCTCTCTGACTGGCATTCTGGCCCTACCAAATCCGATGTGTATGGACTAAATTAATCTCCACAGACACGAGAGTTCCAATTTCCAATTTGGCACTACACTGTAACCGTAAAAATGCGTATTCAGTGATTACTTGATGTGGGCTTGGCCACCCAGGCCAGTCCCAGTGTTCCCCTCTGGAAGTCCCGATAGGTGAACATGTACGACAGGCAGAATGCCGAATGGTCATCCAATGAACTCTGATAGAGTAAAGCGTTCACATCGTAGTTGGGTTTACAGAATTTTCCAGCCTCCGTGTCGCTGTTACACTTCTCAGACTCCATCGTCATTATCTGTAAATATGGAGATAACCCAGATGAAGGAATTTCGCATCAAAGAATGTGTGATTTGTCGTTATAGCGGAAAGATTGGGAGCTCTAGCTTATTTCAACACTTAAAGTCTCCAGGTAACGACATTAACTTAATTTAGTAGTACTCGTAAATAATTTAGTTGTGGATTTGATCTGGCGTTGATCTTGATCTGGATTTGATCTTATGTCTAAGATAAAACTGTTATGCGAGTAACCATCGGCCAGCATGGGCCACCATGAAGCTTGAATCTCTTGAACAACCTTGTTCTCCAAAAGACAAAACATTACAGTCAGATCAAAGACACGGAACTCTTCACAAGCGTTCTCTGACATGTTTGACGTTCGTACAGACTTAGGTTGTATTGTTCAGAAAGTGTAGGGCCGCTCTGAAAATGGGTAAGTTTAGCATCATTTCCTTTCCTCTGATGATGTTAATCGATTATTCCTTGTTTAAGTTACTGCATTCTACTGCGGTAATAAATGTAGTTTAACATAGGCCCTATTTTCGCTATGAAAATAGATTGGCCCATGAGAGCGCGTTTAAAAGAGGCGTATCATGATTTCGCACTTGGCCAATCGCGCCGATTGGCCAAGTGCGAAATCATGATACGCGCCGATTGGCCAAGTGCGAAATCATGATACGCCTCTTTTAGTATACGCGACTTCACGGTGAAGGCCGATTACCCTAAAGTGAAGGCCGATTGGTCGTTTTTTGACCACGTGACCGCAGATCATTTACTTCCGATTGCGAGTAAACGCATATGATCCAAAACATGGGTTTGGACTGAAAATGACCCTGGAGTCGTGTGTTCCCATTAGCAGACTGTAATCAGTACACACAATGTTTACAATCTGCCAGGGTTACTAAGAGCTACAATGACCTAAGGGTCATCTGTTGAAATCTGGGTAATTACATACCTCGGTTCTTTGGACTGCAAAGTTTATGCCTCGGAACCAGGTCTGTCCGTCGGTTGTCTCAAATTTGGTCGGGCCGAAGATTTCGTTCAATGCGGTTACGTGACTGACAAATAAAGACATAATCTCGTCACGTGACTGAACGTTGGTCTGGAAAAGAATGAAATACAACGCAAAATTATGGGGTATCCGTCATGTAATAACACGTTATGTACACAGAGTTAACGCTGTCAATCGGGTAATGAGGTCTATTAGGTGAGGCGACTCGTTACCGCTGTTAAATGGTTAATAAGATCGATCCTTTTTTTTCATACGTAACGAGCCCCTGTGATTATGTGTTAATCACTATTGGCAGTATGGTTGAAGAACAATGATAAATTATTTGTCAAGTTTCATTCCCTCACTAGGCTGTCAAGTGAAATTACTTGACCCAATCTGACCCTGCCCCCAACCCTTTCCCAAATAACATCGGACCGTCTGAATGCACGGTTTCGTTCCATGTATGTTAACACAATGTTATGGCTTTAAGGGCCTAAACGTCAGAAACACTGTTGGTCTTTTGGGGATCTCATAACCTGGCGATCAAATAAAAGAAATATACCAGAGAACACATTTTATAAAAACCATGGACATACATATCCCATGCCTCCCTCTGTCTTTGGTTTAGTCATATACTGCCATAGAAACGGGTCCGATCGGATTTCCAGGGTGCACGTGCTCGGAGACTCGGCGGTTCCTAACAGCTGTCCATTTATGGTCTGTCTCCTGTAGCGGCGAAGTACTTTCTCTTTGCTGATAATCTCTTCGTCGTGATCGGACTGAAAGAAATGGCAAAATTTTAATGGAATGATACTAAATTAATTTTAATTCAATAAAATTGTATCTGAGGCTTGTTTGAGGCATCGGGACACTGTTGGGCCAACATCTGGTCATTTGGTTGGGCACGGGGCAAAACTACATCCTATTGATAGCAAATATTATTGAATTATGACACCACCATGCACGTCCATACGTGTACATCGGAAATGTACATCGTCCAGGTAGACCGTAAATGCATCAATATTTGGAGAAAATCAAATAGGTTTTGCCACGAAGTCAAATATGTTGGTGTATTATCTGAATTTATGTTAAGATGTATCACTCTCGAGGAGGACATGTGTACTAAACACCATCTAAACTCCCTAAACCTTTCTTCTTAACAGATTTTTGCTCAATTTTCAAATCGACAAATTTACAAAAAAACATTTTTTCTGTATAGAACACTGCAATAAATGTATATATTATGTATGAGGAATGTACAATGTTATGTATTTACAATAATGTGTTCAAAGGTTGCACTGTACCGGTACCTGGTTATTACTGCAACATGTATTTTAATATATAATGAGGTTCCATTCTTTTATCTATGCTATTCACTAATAATAGAACCGTTACTTTTATGTTCATGTTGGAAAGTATAGCAGCTTTGTCAAATTCTTCATTGTTGACTAAATATGCCGATTTCCTGTTTGATGACATATCTACGGAAGCGTATTAGTGCCAGTGTGAAAAAAAATAATCCGAGATTTATCTCCTAATTAGGACTTATTATCTCCTAATTAGGAGAAAATTATCTCCTAATTAGGACTTATTATCTCCTAATTAGGACGTATTATCTCCTAATTAGGTGATACTTAATTAGGACTGTTTATCTCCTACCAGGAGATAATGTCCTAATTAGGAGATAATTATCTCCTAATTAGGAGATATTATGTCCTAATTAGGAGATAAATCTCGGAAAAAAAAATTTCACACTGGCACTAATACGCTTCCGTAAGCGTATTAGTGCCAGTGTGACAAAAAAAAAATCCGAGATTTATCTCCTAATTAGGACTTATTATCTCCTAATTAGGAGAAAATTATCTCCTAATTAGGACTTATTATCTCCTAATTAGGACTTATTATCTCCTAATTGGGAGATAATTATCTCCTAATTAGGTGATAATTATCTCCTAATTAGGACTTATTATGTCCTAATTAGGAGATAAATCTCGGATTTTTTTTTTTCACACTGGCACTAATACGCTTCCGTACATATCTACGCCACTAGTCTGTTTAATTAATTGTATTTGTCTTAAGATATTTGCAAAGTTTACCATGCCCGTTGTACATGTCTTCAAAGAGTTTCAAATAAGAAAAAATGTGTTAAGCCATTTTAGCACCTGAATTGTGTTGAAAATAACACAAATTGTGTTAAAATCAACACTAATTGTGTTGAAATCAACGCGATTTTGTGCAGCTATGTTGATTTAACACAAAATGGTGTTGATTCCCAACACAAAATATTTATGTTGAAGCCAACACAACTTTTTTTCGCAGTGAATAATTTATCCACCACATCGTATCCATGTAAATACATGATTTTATGGTACACATCTGCTTTGGGTTTGGAATGGAATGGTTATGCAAAATCCTTCTCTATTTTGGTCAAACTCTCACGTGATCAAATATGATCGATGGTTCTTTACAAATTATACCAACGTCATCAAACAAAAAGGTCGCATAAGTGATTCTGAATGGTCGAGTCCTTGAACCTAAATCGGTTTTACTCCAGATTGATTCAGTTCACCAGCAACACAGGGCATGTTGACAGAATGAGGAAACTGGGCACACATGTAAATGCTGATTAGGCCTTATTTTAAAGTGATTTTAACCAATCATGTAATATTTAGTGAAAGGATGTGAATAAATACTAGATTTGGTCTCCACAAATACGTATGTTCTTCTCTAATCGTTTTTGAATCATCCACATACATGTTCATGTTAAACTGTGTCCGGTACTTGCCGGTGGACCGAAGAAGTCTACTCTGTGTTTGTCGCTCCAGGGCATCAGCACCTGTCTGGCCAGTCATGTATTGCCGAAATGTGGAATCGTATCGAAAGGCCCTGCTCGAAAATCCTGACCGATGTGACCACAGGGGCTCGTCACCGTTATTAATTGGTTAATTAGGTTGATTACAGGTGGGAAGGTCGAGATAGGGAATTTATTCACTACTTCGACCCCCCACCCTGTAATCAACCAAATTAACGAATTAACGGTAACGAGCCCCTGTGGATGTGACCACGTAAAAGAAACACGCCTGATATCCCGGTAGCTCCATGTTACAAGCATGTACGCCCGGTACCATAATTGATGTGATAACTGGATAATACGCCAGAGCCAGTGCGGTTTCAATTTGAGTGATAATAATTTAGTTGCTGGGTTAGTAAATAAACTAATCGGTTAGTCCGTTTCCGGTTTACCTTGTGATCCAGTGGTTCTCCTGAATGTCCATGGTCATCAGATACTCCACAACTGTGGGAGCCATTTTCTCTTAGATATCTGAAAAACGCAATTGGATTGATTTAGCATTGGGTTAACTTGGAATAAAACCATCAATGATATAGTACCGGTATTGTTTTATTTTATCTGCTTTTTCTGTTGCGAATTTTTTCATCAAATCAAAGATTTTATCCACGGATTCAGTTCAATTTCAACGAATTCCAGGGGATATAATTTAACAGGAAGTTGGTCTGACAACGCGGATGCACGATTTCTTTCGCCATTTTGAATCGGAAATGAGGGCCAACTGAACGTTGTCACAAAAAGATAAAATCTCAAGTGTTGAGAGGAAAACCTAGTCTCCCCTGTGCAGACTGTATACCTACGATAGTCGGCTATTGGGAGGTCTGACATGCGTGACGATTGGCTAAATTGGAATCATGGCGCACTTCCATTAGAAGCGCTTTGATTGGCTAAATTGGAATCATGGCGCACTTCCATTAGAAGCGCTTTGATTGGCTAAATTCGAATCATGGCGCACTTCCATTAGAAGCGCTTTGATTGGCTAAATTGGAATCATGGCGCACTTCCATTAGAAGCGCTTTGATTGGCTAAATTGGAATCATGGCGCACTTCCATTAGAAGCGCTTTGATTGGCTAAATTGGAATCATGGCGCACTTCCATTAGAAGCGCTTTGATTGGCTACCGTATTTTTAGAGCGAGGATAGTTCTGGTATATCATATTTTACATATTGCGTACGATGTAGTCAGCCTAGTGTGCGTGCGCAGTTTGAGCGAGGGAAAACTCACTTCCGCGACAGCAACTGTTTTTAAACCAAAGGTGCTACAACCCCTCAGCTCCTTAACAGTCCAGCCCAAGTAACATCGCGTGGCATGGTATATACAAACCCGATG